>VKOC01017718.1:0-101206 GCA_009364415.1 Spea multiplicata | reverse complement strand
CATAGAAACAGCTGTAATTATTTAATTGATTTACCATAGAATCTATAAAAACTCCTTACAGTTTCTGTGGTTTTTTTAAAAAAATTAAATAAACCTTAGTTTAAAAATAAATTAGTGATGCCTTAAAATGTTTGTTTAGCATACTAGAAAGTATAGTTAACTACATCTTCATTGTTACTAAAATCCAACTTATTTCACTTATTTCACAGGCTCTGTATGGCTCATTTGTACCACTTTTCCAGGAGAACAGCAGCATTTTTGAGTATGAAAGTTCCTCGGACGTTGGCGACTACTCTCCGTGCAACCAGGAAAAAAGCAAAATCTTTGACCGAGACGCCTTGCCCGTGTTCTACACCATCCTCTTCGTCGCGGGAATGATCGGGAATGCCCTCGTAATGATTGTCCTACTACGTAACAAGCGCAAGCTCCAGAGCAACGACATCTTTATCCTTCACCTGACGGTAGCCGATATACTTCTGGTGTTGACTCTACCTTTTTGGGCAGGGCAGGCTGTGTCCGGGTGGCATTTTGGGGGTATCCTATGCAAAATTGTGGGCTCCATTTTCAAGGTCAACTTCTACGCTGGCATCTTCCTCCTCGCCTGCATCAGCTGCGATCGGTATTTGTCGATAGTCCACGCCGTCCAGATGTTCAAGAAGCACCGAACTAACCTCATCAACTGGACCTGCTTGGCCGTTTGGTCGTTTTGCGTTTTACTTTGCATCCCCGACGCGTTGTATTTCGACGTCGTACCTGAATATCGCACCAACGTGACGGAATGTCAGCCTTCTTTTCCAGCGACAAGTTCTAGGACCTGGAAGCTGTTCATGTCGTTCACGTTCCATATTCTGGGCTTCTTGCTCCCACTCGCTGGCATGGTGTATTGTTACGCGCACATCATGCTCACGTTGGTCAAATCTCAAGGTTTTAAGAAGCAAAGAGCACTCCAAGTTGTGATAGCTGTTGTGGTGGCATTCTTCTTGTGTTGGACTCCATACAACATGGTGGCTTTCATCGACACGCTGATTATGCTGAAGGTGGTGACCATCAGTTGTCAAGTTGAGGAAAACATTGACTACGCGCTAACAATAACATCCGGCTTATGTTACTTCCATTGCTGTCTTAATCCGGTGCTCTACGTCTTTCTTGGAGCTAAGTTCAAGAACTACTTCATGGAGCTGCTGAGCCAACCCAGCTGTCTTTGCCCCGGTCTCAAGGAACGATACATGAAGCGCCAGCCTTCGGCACGGTCTTCAACTTGGTCGGAATCTGCAGAAACATCTCTATCCAAGTTCTGAAACCTTCTAGCTAATGGAAAAAATCAAGGACTTATGGGCATTAAAACTGCCGTGCCATTATTGCTAAGCCCTTAACGTATATCCATAAAGGTCTAATACCCCAAAAATGTAACATTAACCAATGAAAAGCAAAGGAGCCTAGAAAAACGTTGAGGAACAGTGAGGTGAAGTGTATCCCTGTGATTCCGGTGAGGAACGTTGGCTTGTTACCTTCCTATAGTGCCCAGGAGTCTAAGGTTTGGGTGGTGACCCTATTATGGTCAGGAACATTGGGTATCTGGGCATAGGGAACATTTTTACGAGTTATCCAGGTGCGTTTCCCCCTTATGGTTGAGTTTAGGATTAAATATGGTGGTGCCTGGTCTGTGTGATCTGTTCTTTAGTCCGGGGGGGGCACCTTTGGCATTTCTGCTTATTGTTTGTCATTAAAACATTAGAAAATTTACAGTGAGAAGCAAAACAAAAACTCAAACGCTTAGATGATAGAAGCACGCTACACGAACATAAAAAGCGGCCATGTATATGGAGCCAGTGGTGGAGCCACCAGCCTTAAAGCGCCAGGGCTGCCTTGTCCTCCCTTCTTCAGCGGCAGTAGCGCTAAAGCATGCTAATTATCATAACACAGCTGTAAGCCAATGTATATTGTGCATTTTTTTTTGTAACCTCCACAATTGTCACCATATGCAAATTACCTTTTATCTCATTTGCATACGGTGCCACCTAATGAAGCCATACAGATATGTTTGGTTGTTTTTTTTTAGTATCATTGTGACGGTTTCTGAATCAACATGACTACTTGGAAAAGCCCCACAAGATGGGGTTGAGCCTTTTTTTTCACCCCAGCTATATGGGTAATATTAAAATGTTTATTTTTTTTTACTAAAAACATCTAAAATGTAAATATTTGATGGAAGCTAATGTATACTGATATTAAAAGGTGAATTCAATTATTTCTTCTGAGTTATTTATCATTAATCGTGTGCCGTGGCCCTTCTGTTGAATGGGGGCGCAACTTACTAGTTTTGTAAGCAAGGGTATCCATTTCCCAGGGTAGATGCATTATTTTGATAGTTATCATATATATATATGATATACATATATATATATATATACACACACACACACACACAACATGATACAACTTACTGATGTTATTTACCAAGAAAACAGACTTAAAAAAAACTACCAATATTCAGCAAAAGGTGCAATTCACAGAGTCGACCACAAGAGGGCAGCAAACAGCAATAAAGAAAATATCTATAAAACATATCTCTGGATATTAACTAATTAATTGCAACAAGTATGTTACCTTAAACTTACCTTATGTGGATACTGTTAAAGCTGCAAATTTAATGAAACAAGAGATGTGCAAGACCCCCAAGAAAGTAAAAATGATACTACAATAACATTTTAAATACAACATTAGTGTCCTTTGCAGTGCAATGAAATGAAAAATTCATAAATAGAAAATAATAATGGGTCTTCTGATGTATTTCTGGAAGATAAAAATCTACTACCTTATGACTGGGTGGTACTTGATATACACGGATATAAATTTTATTCACAATAATCAAATTTTTTAAAAATAATGCATTGCACACAGAAAGCGTTTGTGGCCGCTTCTGTATACATCTAAGATACGGTATACATCTAAGAAGTCTAAGAACCCGGTGGACATTGAGACACTGATCACATACCTATTCTGTATTAAAATTAGTGACATATCCTAGGAGGGCAGGTCCCAGGGGTCACAGCCCCCCCCCCCGCTACAAAACTGGAGACCCCTGGTATCCGGAAGCTACGCCGGCTATGCACAGCCTTCATAGACTGCATTAAAAGGAATTGTGTCTTTAGGGCACAGCGCGCCAGGTTGAGGCCATATCTCGGAGTTACGTGCCTTTAATGTGTTAATGATGATGACCGTGGATGAGGTCCTAGGGCACCCCCAAAGTTAAATACATCACTGGTTAAAATGGTAATATACTGGTGAGCATTCGGTTGCGTTGGCCGGTTTGGGACCTTTAACCATTCATGCGAAACGGCTACTCCCAGCTCACAACTAGACAATTGGGCTTATTCACTAAAGGTGGCTCGATAAAAGGTATCAACTTCAGTTAAAGACTTCTCTTACACCGATACTACTATATGCATTGAAGCAGGGTTCAGGTTTCAAGTCATTAAATTAATTA
Organism: Spea multiplicata; assembly: GCA_009364415.1. Classification (NCBI taxonomy): domain Eukaryota; kingdom Metazoa; phylum Chordata; class Amphibia; order Anura; family Pelobatidae; genus Spea; species Spea multiplicata. The sequence continues at coordinate 97,719 of VKOC01017718.1, read as the reverse complement.
TGCATTTTGATCAGCCAATCCGTGTTGAGTTTCTCCTGCAAGAAGGGGTGAGCCTGCGCAAGAGGAGACCCTTATGGATGTTACAGATTTGCCCGTGTTGGGGCAACCACTACTAACGGCCATTCAAAATGAATCGACTCTTCTCCCGGACCCACTTGAAGATGAAGGTACTTTTACAGTTCGTATCTAGCATGTGGTTTACATCGATCAAAATCAATCTTAAAATCAATCAATAAAAATCAATTCAAATCCAACATGGGATAGGTGAGTGGGGTCTCGAGAATGCACCCTTACGGCTTGAGCTGGTCCTTATTCAGTGGTGGCATTTTTTGGAACGTTGTAAGTTGTGGGTTGTGCAGCTGTTTCATAACTTTCATCTTCAGTTTGGTCATTTATTGTGTAAATGGTTTCATATAATCTTAAAAGAGAAGTTAGATGAACTCACGAAGAGAATATTTCTTTTTCGACAGACTCGTGTGGTTCTGAAGGCTCATGAAATGCCATGCCTTTTATTGGACTTTGTGTTGGCCTAATAAAAGATATCGCCTCCAACTAGAGACTCCCTCTACCCAAAGCTGCCTCAAAGTAAGAATGGTGGTCATAGAACATCCAAGATCCTGTACGCCCTACGAAAGTCAGGGCTTAAGACGACGGTCCCCTCATCGTGAAGTTCCTTGAATCTAACTGGATCTTCACGTTAAGCCGAGCAGACAATTGCAACAATCATGAACCCTTTGTATGGGCAGCATCTGCTCTCCTGAGTGTATGGGGTCTTCCAACAGACGGGCACAAACGCTAATTATGTAATGTCTTAGAGTCTCCTGAGTTTTGACCATGCTGGGGTTTTATCTGATGACCCTCTGCATAATGTCCAGTGATGTATCAATGGAGCCATGGGCATCCACAGAAGGGACTACCCCCTTCCTCTTAATAGGGCTTTGTTGGTCATCATCTTGGATTGTCCTGGAAGCTCAACCGTTTCTAAGGTCCATTCAAATTGGTCTCCTCTAAAATTATTTTTTAAAAACACCAGATTTGTCCAATGCTGCTTCCCTATTAAGACTGAAGTCACGTTCATTCTACTCTAGTTCACTTGGTTTATGTGAGTGTTGTAAGTGCAAATACTCTTTCCCACAGTGAAGACATATAACTTCTTTAAAACGTACATGTTCCTGGGCTGTGGGAATATCCTGTTCATCTTTTTAACACGCAGGGGGTGGGAGTCAGTGGATCCCGTGTTTCGATACTTTGTGTTGAATATTTCTTCTCTTTCTCTATTAGTTATACTTGGTAGTCCTAGTACTGGTTAATGTAATGTTCTCCCTCATATATCATTCAAGGAACACACAAGCAGGTATTAATAGAATGCATAAAGACATACGTTGTCTAAGTGGAACAGCAAAGCCTACAAGGTAGTCAGAAATTTGAGCCCCGTTATAAGGTCCAAGCCAAAGTTGACATAGTGACCCAGCTATAGTCATTTCCTAATTGCCCCATAACTGCCTAATTGGCAGAAGTTTTAGGCATATAAATGGTTCTCAGATCAAAGCAAATCTGAGAACCATTTATTAGGGGTTGGACCCCCTTTTTTGCCTTCAGAACTGCCTTCATTCTTCATACGTTCTACAAGGTGCTGGAAACATTCCTCAGAGATTTTGGTCCATATGGACGATGGCATCACGCAGTTGCTGCAGATTTGTTGGCTGCACATCCATGATGTGAATCTTCCGTTACACCGCATCCCAGAGGTGCTCTATTGGATTGAGATCCGGTGACCGTGGAGGCTGTTGGGGTTCAGTGACCTCATTGTCATGTTCAGGAAACCAGTTTGAGATGATGTGAGATTTGTGACGCGGTGCATTATCCTGCTGGAAGCGGCCATCAGAAGACTGGTACACTGTGGTCATAAAGGGATGGACATGGTCAGCAACAATACTCAGGTAGGTCGTTGCGTTTAAACAATGATTAATTGGTACTAAAGGGGCCCAAAGTGTGCCAAGAAAATTTCCCCCCGCATCATTACACCACCAGCAGCAGCCTGAACCCTTGATACAAGGCAGGATGGATCCGTGCTTTCATGTTGTTTACGCCAAAGTCTGGCCATCTGAATGTCACAGCAGGAATCGAGCCTCATCAGACCAGGCAACGTTCTTCCCGTCTTCCATTGTCCAATTTTGGTGATTCTGTGCAAATTGTAGCCTCAGTTTCCTGTTCTTAGCTGACAGGAGCGGCACCCGGTGGGGTCTTCTGCTGCTGTAGTCCATCTGCTTCTAGGTTTGATGTGTTGAGCGTTTAGAGCTGGTATTCTGCATACCTTGGTTGTAACGAGCGGTTATTTGAGTTACTGTTGTCTTTCTGTCATCTCGAACCAATCTGCCCGTTCTCTTCTGACATCAGAAAGGCATTTCCCTCACACAACTGCCGCTCACTTTCTCTTTTTCGCACCGTTCTCTGTAAATCTTGGAGATGGTTTGGGTGAAAATCCCAGTAGATCAGCAGTTTCTGAAATACTCAGACCAGCCCGTCCGGCACCAACAACCACCATGCCGCGTTCAAAGTCACTTAAATTCACTTTCTTCCCCATTCTGATGCTCGGTTTGAAATGCATCGAGTTGCTGCCATGTGATTGGCTGATTAGCTATTTGTGCTAACAAGCAATTGAACGGATGTACCTAATAAAGCGGCCAGTGAGTGTATTTTATAGGTGAAAATTTGATTAAAAATACATGAAATAAATGTAGTTGCTAATTCTATGTAGAAAAAGGGAAATTCAAATTACACAAAAAGCCTTTTGTCATCACAACTGGAGGAGTCTCAAGACGTTGAGTGCTATTCTGCGGTATATATTTTTTTTTTAAAAAGATCAGAAATTTTGATAAACCGCTAAACTTCCCTTTTTTGGCACAAACCCTTATTTTTTCTTTATTACTACTCGCCTTGTGCTCAGAACCAAAATTCATCCCAAGCGAAGATAAGAAGCATCTCCATTAAGTTAAATTTAAACTTAAACATAGGAGAAAGTACTAAAGGATGGAAAGCGGCGACAGCTCCTACTACTACGACTACAACTATGATTATGTAAGCATTGCTAATTCATTAAATAATAATAATAATAATAATAATAATATAACTGAATCGACTGCAATAAGAAATATTTTGATTCAAGTCCATAACTACTGGGACTGAAGCGTCAATGGACCTTGTTGTCCCTTGAATAAAATAAGCTCTTATTAAGAAGATCCTGAGTATTTTAGAATTTAATTATTTATTTTTATTATTACTGGCATTCCTGTAGTACTTAGAATATTACCTTCATCACTTAACATTTTAGCCTTTATTTTTAGTCCCTTCTCTAGGATCTGCCCCTCAGACCTTTGTTCTTCTAAGTTTTTGTTTCTATGTCTTCTAAATGTACCCCGAGTCTTACCACCAAGTCTCCCCCACTCAGTGTATGCCCCCCCCATTTGTATCCTTCAATAATCTATATTTAATCTCCCCTAATTTTTACCTCTCCAAAATATATGCTTTGATTTGGCATCCACTCCCCACTGACGGTGAAGAAGTGGATGTGGGCCATGAGGTTGTCTCCTCTGTGGAGAAACAGCATTGGCTCCATCTCTTGGCAAATGCCCATCATACATCATCTAGCTCCCAATTCTGCATCGGTTATATTATTTACCGCTCCAGGGTGGTATATATTCTGTTCCTGGAATAAGACTTCTAGTATAAAAATCTAAACCTTTTTTTTTTTAAATTTCCCCAGAAAGAATCATTCACCGACAAACCATTAATCCCACCTTGCTTTATGGACTCCACCACCAAAGTCAACCAAAATGTCATCTCTGTCGTCTTCTTGCTTGTGTTTGCTCTGGATATTATAGGTAATGGACTGGTCATATACGTCCTGAGTAGAAAGGGCAGCAGCTGGCATATATCTGACCACTACTTATTTCAGCTGGCCGTGTCGGACCTTCTGCTTGGACTCACTCTACCATTTTGGATAACTCAGTTCCTCCATGGTTGGGTTTTTGGTCTGGTCCCATGCAAGCTGTTGGGGGCACTTTTCACCATTAACATGTACAGTAGTATCTTCTTCTTAGTCTGCATCAGCTTAAACCGTTATCTGTCCATTGTCCTTGCGGTGGAGTTACATGGAAAGCAGAGACCCATCCACACCTTCATCATCTGTGCCCTTGTCTGGAGCATGGCTTGCATGTTGTCATGGCAAGAACTTTACTTTAGAGACGTTAGGTATATGGGACATGTAGAAAACGCTGTCTGTTATTATAACTTCATTCCTCAACAAGCTGACACGTGGAGGATTACGCTGCGACTCATAAACCTCTCCCTGGGTTTCATGGTTCCTTTAGGACTCATGACTTTCTTCTACTCCAGAATTTTCTGCACGCTCCAGCAGTCTAGAAGCAACCGTTCAAGGCGGCCCCAAGTGGTCATTGTGGGTCTACTGCTGGTCTTTGTTCTTTGCTGGATGCCATATAACTTACTCCTTTTCATCGACTCTCTTCAAAGGCTGGGCTTCATCGGACGCTCATGCCAGCTTGAGAAGATGTTGGACACGGCGGTGGCGGTCACAGAAACCATGGGCCTCGCTCACGTGTGTCTCAACCCCTTAGTGTACGCGTTTGTGGGCATCAACTTCAGGAAAGAGATCTACAAACTTTTCAAAAGAAGATCGGATGCCGCCAGGCGGATGAGCGTGCTTAGCAGCAGGGACGGAACAGTCGAGACCGAGCACAACCCTTCATCTTCCAAAATTATGTGATTGCAATGTTCCTGGTATTTAACCTGCCCCAATACTATCATAATTCTACAATACAAGCAATATATTCTCAGCCTTAATCAGTGCTTGGTCTCGTCTTACATTTAGGACTGATAAAGGTCTGAGTCTCTACAGGCTGGACTAGCCGAGTCTGATGTGCCTTCAAATTCTACGTCTCAGTACAGCATTAATGATGGCCGTTTCAAGAGGTTCAAGGGGGGGGCGAATCGTAAGAATTCCAGAATGTGTATTTTACTATATGCCAAAGTAGTTATAGAATGTGAGTCATCCCATCTCTGTCAGCGTAAGGCAAGATTTACTTTACTGAGAGGGTAGTAGATGAGTGGAATAGTCTCCCAGTAGACATGGTAGAGGCTAATACAATAAGGTGGGATTGGCATATGGCTACAGCATGTTGTGGGTACTGAAAAAAGTTTTTAAATGTGTTTATGTAAACTATTAGGACTTTGCCGCTAATAGCAAATATTGTTACTTTAAATCTGTTAACAGTGAACTTGGAATTAGTGCTGAAAGTGAGATGTTTGGCTGAAATAAATCCTGCTCCATTTTACGTCTCCTGTCCTCATTGGGTAGCCTGATCGGGTATTATTGTATAATCGCCTCCAGACCCTCAGGGGTATAATCAATGATGAGCGGATTGTCCTCTTCACTTCAAAACAGATCATTTGGATTATGTCGCAATAAGCTCAGAATGATTAAAAAGAGGATCCGTGGTGAATGAAACCTGTCAACGACTCGTGGAGATTAGGAGGAACTTCGACATAAATGTGAGCGACATTTCCATTCATCTTAGTCATAGAATACGTAAGACAAAAAAAAAACACTTCAGGACCATCTAGTGGTGGAAAAATAGGACGACAGAGCAGAAAAAAACCCAGAAGAGATGCCTCCTGAGAAAATACCCAGAGGAGGATCCAGAGTTCTTCTGGAGAAGATAAAGTTGGACAAATAATTGTAGAATTCTTACTTGGAACCTATTTTTGGAATGTTTTTTTTGGTGTCCTGGTCAAGGAACTGAAGGCTTCATAGGTTTGGTTGGTGTAGGGTTCATTTATGATGGTTGGGTGCTGTAGACCCTCTCCATTTTATAAAAGGGGATCATTCCTTCCCCAAAATACTTGAGCAGCTCTTGTGCCCCTGGATTGTGGTGGATGTAGTTACGTCTTCCGTGTTTAAGGGGCCCAAGACGCTGAGTTACCCTTATGCCATTTATAGATGATATTCGTAAGTCAACATAAGCGACAAAAACGTGCAGTTCGGGCATATTGGGCGCATGATCTTCACTGGCCACAAAAGCAGTGAGCCGGCTGTCCAGGACAGGGCCGGAATCACCCCACCTCCTCCGCAGTCCTAAGATTCCAGTGATTCACTGACGTCATCAGACGGCCGCGGCATTAAAGTGCCACCACCTCCAGCCGGGCCTGATCACACGCCAGGAACATGTATATATATAATATGTGACCTTGTCATCCAGATGTTTGTAGGTGACACCACATTTTCATATTCACAAAAGAGTCATGATTTCCTCAGCATCTCAGTAATTTATTTCATCAGATAAAAAGTGGTGGATAAATGGAACGGCCTCCCAGCAGAAGAGATAGAGGGTAATACAGTGAGGTAATGTAAACATGCATGGGACAGGCATACGGCTCCTGGATCTAAGACGATACCAATGACTGATTAAGGTCTTAAGGTCTTGGGGTAAATGTTTAGGGTAACAGTAATATGCATATAGTTGCATTAGAATGATTAGGTAAGATTTTATATGTGGAGATTCCCTCTAGATTGTAAGCTTGCGAGCCAAACCTTCACCTAATGTATCGGTTTGTCTTCGTCTGTCAGTTCTAATCGTATCAGACCGTTTGAATGTACGGACTGTAAGAAGTGCTGGTAAAGTGTTGGAGCTAAACAAATAAAAGATAATAATAACAATAACAATAATAATAATAACAAAAATAATAATAATAATAATAATAATAATAATAATAATTCGGAGCGCCACAAAAAGCAATGTGCTGGTCTGGAGAGGCGGGAGCTTGAAAGCAAAAGTGAAACTAATCCACGAAGCTTCGGATCATTAAAGTGAATCGGATCATGTCGACTCGTTCACTGAAACGATCCGACTCATGATCCGAATCTTCGGATCACACAGTGTGACTCACAGGAGTTACCCAGTCCCTCCGCGCAGGCACACTAACGATTGGCCCCGCCCCTTTCATGAGTCGATGAACCCCCCTGCCTGCCTGCCTACTCCAGTGATGTCAATGAAGGCAGGGAGTCGTTCAAAGATCCGGATCTCACAGGGATCCGGATCTCACAGGGATCCGGATCTGACAGTGATCTGGATCACTGTAAGATCCGAATCTTTGAACGACTCTCTGCCTTCATTGGGATCGAATTTGAATAAATACATTAATAATCACTGCCCCCAGGATTTACATTCCCCTTTACCTCAAACTGCACCTTAAGCTAACTTTATTAAATTAATTAAATTAACCCTCAGCATTAAATTTACCCTTAACACCCTATTAAGCATAACTGCCCCTAAATTAACCCTTAACACCCCGTTAAGCATAACTGCCCCTTAATTCACCCTAAACACCCCATTAACCATAACTGCCCCTAAATTAACACTAAAGACCCCATCAACCAAACCAATTTATTAGGCAATTTATCTGGAGTACATGCAATTAATTTAGGGGCAGTTATGGTTAATGGAGTATTTAGGGTTAATTTAGGGGCAGTTATGGTTGATGGGGGTATAAGCGTTAATTGTATGCCGATTACTGAGGGTTAATTTAATTAATTTAATAAAGTTAACTTAAGGTGCAGTTAGAGGTAAAGGGGGGGCAAACTAAGGGGAATCTAAATCCTGGGGGCAGTGAAGATTATTAATATATTTATTTATAAAAATATGGTGTCAGTGATATTCTCTGAATGATTCGGATCCCTGTAAGATTCGAATCATTGAATGAATGACCTGACCCCAGAGTCTGTGTCTGAGTGCTGTGCAGATGACTCACAGCTCTAGGATCAGGTTACGGCTGCACGATTCACAGACTGAACCGCTACAAATGAATCGTTCAGTCTACTGAACCGATTCATCCGGATCACTAAAAAGAATCGGATCAAATGAACGATTCGCTCATGATCCGGGCATCACTAAGTGTGCTGGTTCTCCTTCCCCCTTTTTCAAAAGCCAGCCCTCCGGTTCCGGAAGACGAGATGTGGTGCAGCAAAGGAGCCCCCAGTAGCGCCTTAAAGCTATTACCAGGTAAGCCCGATCTGTCACACTGACCCCTCCCCCCCTTATGGAACCCCTTACAGTCACAGAAGGGTTAACAGCATATGTTTAGGCTTAAAAACCTGACCAGTAGCCATTCTTTTTGTGTAGCCATACCCCGCCCTAGCCGTATTATTTGATCTTTGCCTTGCTTTGGTCCATGGGCGACGTCTTAGCCGACCTCAGGTGTCCTTAACCCTTTCCTGGACCAGAAGGGAGAGGTCACTGTGTCCTGCCGCCTACTTCTGACCCCCTAAGGGGTTAAATGCTTCATCCAGGAAGTAAAAAGCAGGATGTTGTGCAGTTTTAAATTGCAACATAAGGTAAAAAAAAACAACAAAAAAAAGGAGGGCGTGTACCAATTTAACCCCTTAATGCCCACTTAAAATGAAGGAACTCCACAAGCTACAATGTATCACATTCATATATTTGTCACAGAGTGTTTAGTATTTTGGCACGGTTTGTTTTTTAACATGAAAACAAAACACAAAACAAACAAAAACAAAATGTATATTATATAAACGATATACAAAATATTATAATATTATGTTTATTATTCTACAAGCAAATAATTCTACTCATTATAGGCGCTACTCCACGTAACATTAATTCAACTAAAAACTGCATTAGAAATCGAATTTTATGTATTTTGTTTCCTTTAAATTTTAGTTTAAATCAATTTTTACATTTTTCTGTTTTTTTTTTTTACATTTTTTATATTTTTTTTGTTTTTAACAGCGGCTTTAAATGTTTACTGATAACACGGGTGGCTCCGCGCAGACGCGCCCACACACCTCCCCTTTTTAAAATTAACCCCTCGACGTGTAAATTCTACATGCAAAAATCTATGTACATTTTGGTGTATTTGGTCCGTTTTGGGTTTGTTTTGTATTTTTTCACTTTTTGTTGTTATTCCGTGATTACACGCCAGCGAAATGGTCAGTGATCGGCGTTAAGGAAATATAGTAAAAAAAAAACCCCAAAAAAACCCACACACACCTATGGGGTTAACCAGATCACCGGACAGAACTTTGTACTTGGAAGTCATCGTTGGTGGTTTTAGGCCGAGATCAACAAATCTTGAGGGTCGCTCAAGCTAAATTCCCCCAAAGCAGGTAGTAGAGACGATGCACCTCCTCTGCATCCTACCAGTACCCCAACCCATCCATGCCATTGGCACCTTAAGGGGAATTTAGGGTGAGTGGCCCTCCACACTTCTCATCATGGTGCCACCATACGCAGTAGGACCTTTGCTTGGCAGAAGTTAGGACCGAGATGTCAAGTGATTTATAAATTCGTTGGCTTCACTGATCCATGAGACGAAGCCAACCGTGACGGCTCTAAACAATTTGCTAACAATGAACTCTGAAAACGTTTTGTATGTAAATTTACCTTTGGCGCTGACCCAGGCCTGACCCAGGTTAGAGCCCCCTCTATGGCCGCCTCGCTCAATATGGAGTGATGGGATATGACGTCATCTCCTGACACCCTGTGTCTTAAAGGCAAATAGGGCCATAATGTTTTTTTTTTTTCTTCTTCCATTTTATCCGGGGGGGGGGGTGTTGAAGGCCTGTTGTTGCGTAACCACCGCGCCCTGCCCTTAAATTATTAATAAGGACTTAAAGAGACACTCCGGTGTCCCAGGCAGCCGCCTGAATAATGGATACATTAAACCTGCCGGGGAAAAACGCCCTGAAGCTGGACTGCAGCACCTCTGTTGTGCTGTGACGTTTCAAAGGGAATGGAAGCGCTTTCTGTGCATGCGCAGGGGAGGAGGTGATGGGGCAAATTCATATGGGGGATTCTGCAGTAGGAAAAAAAAAATACACTACTGCTCAAAAGTTTTGAGGTCACTTCAGCTGTTTTCATGGAAAGCGGTAACCTAATCGCAAAAGGGTATCTAACCATCAATCAGCCTCTTAAACTTCAACTTGGATTCTGTGCATGCGCAGGGGAGGAGGTGATGGGGCAAATTCATATGGGGGATTCTGCAGTAGGAAAAAAAAAATACACTACTGCTCAAAAGTTTTGAGGTCACTTCAGCTGTTTTCATGGAAAGCGGTAACCTAATCGCAAAAGGGTATCTAACCATCAATCAGCCTCTTAAACTTCAACTTGGATCACAACGTGCCATTGGGACACAGGAGTGATGGGAGTGATAAGGGGCCATTGGGACACAGGAGTGATGGGAGTGATAAAGGGCCATTGGGACACAGGAGTGATGGGAGTGATAAAGCGGCCATTGGACACCAGGAGTGATGGGAGTGATAAGGGGCCATTGGGACACAGGAGTGATGGGAGTGATAAAGGGCCATTGGTACACAGGAGTGATGGGAGTGATAAAGAGATGTCATTAAAAAATCATCCATTTCTAGCTAAAATAGTCATTTACAACATTAACCCCGTCTGCGCTGGAATACTGATCCATTTCAGTGACCCCAAACTTTTGAACAGTAGCATATATTCCTGAATAGTGACCAACAGTCCAAAACTTGTAAGGCCATTCTCAAAAAGGACTCTTATGTGCAAGATTCCCAGTCCTGTGTCCCCTGCCCTCTGTATTAGACAACTGCCAGCCAGTGCTGTGTTCGGGAGGTCACACTAGCGAGGGCAATTGCCTGGTAGGCTTCTCTGCCCTAGTAAAGCTGCCCAAGGCCACCGGGCCACCAACCTTGGCCAAAATACAAATCTGATAGCTGCTCCCCAGTTGTATAGTAGAGAAGCAGCTGCCCTCCTTCTCTCTGTATTAGACACGCTGCTGTCTTCCTCCTGATTTCCATCCTTTGTTCATGATTTTGTCTTCCAGTTCTCCTTTCCTTATGGATGCCCCTATGCCGTGGCGTGAACATCCAGCTAATTCCCAGCGTTCCACACAAAAATGAGACCGTCCTTCTGAACGTCATTAACGTGACTGAGAATATATTAAGCATCAGCTGGTATAAAGGAAGCGTGCCCAGCGCTCCAACCCAAATATTGACCTATTTACCAGGTTCTTCTCCCCCGCAGATAGGGGGGGCTCTTTATTTCCCCGAAGCCAGCTGTTTCCCAAATGGCTCTTTACTCATCACAGGTCTCAAAAAAGAATTTGAGGGGAATTACACGGTGCAGATACAGCTGAGCCGCTTACTACAGGACACGGTGTTCCTACGAGTGGAAGGTGAGCCGATTCCTCGTTGGAAGGGAAGGCATAGATGTTTTCACTGTATACATCGGGCCGGATGCCCCATGGTAAACGGGCATGTGTGGGTACCCCCAGCCTTCTCTTAAAACTCTTTGTTGCCATCGGTACAGTCCAGAAGTACCTGGTCATTGCCTGCCGAAGCAGTTTCCCTTACAGTCTTCAGCAGGCAACGACCAGGTACTTCTGCGCTCTTCTGAGACTCCTTTTTTCTCTTTTCTCCTTTTTTCGTTTTCTCCTCTTTTCTCCTTTTTTCGTTTTCTCCTTTTTTCTCTTTTCTCCTTTTTTCCTTTTTTCGTTTTCTCCCTTTTCCCTTTCTTCCTTATCTTACAAGGACTTAAAATGAGTTTTTATCTGTCTTCATCTCCATAAATACACTTAATATTACCCCTGAAAGGTTGAAATCCATGGACTTGAATCTTGTTTTGATTCTAATTACACAACGATGTCATCACTTCATGGCCCGTGGTAGCCCGTGATTAAAAATCTTCTATTAACTCTTTGCATTCATGCAGAAAAGGCAACAAAAAAGGACGGCCTTACTCCTGGTGAGATCGTCGGCATCGTCATAGGGGTCCTCGCCGTATTATCCATTGTTATTGTCATCGGTTTCCTGTTTTTCAAAAAGGGCAAGACTCATAGTGAGGCGGTGTCACGAGGTAAGGATGGGTTTCCTTTTTTATTTTATACGGTTAGGGGAAAAAAATGGTTCAATTATTCCATTTAAGGCGGGCTTGCCAAACGACAAAGTATTAACTTACAGACCATAGAAAAGCTGTAAATTTTGGTAAAAAAAATTAAAATTTTTTTTTTTAATATTTTAAAAACATTTAAGAATGTTTCATTTTTGTAAGACATAACTTTCTTCTCTCCTGTAGCTAATGACAACTTTAACGTTGTCCGTTAAAGTTGATGCGGCCTTGACTTGTCTTTCCATTGACGTTCTAGGTTCACCACCGAGTGGCTATAAACATGCGGAAAAAGGAGATAATGTAAGTAACAGCATTATAGCGTGATGACATTATTACCCGTGTTATTCTGTGTGAGCCCATGTTCTATTTCCCCGATATCCCCTACAAGTCTCTACCCTGGTGGGGCACAAGCACTACCTGCCCTATGCGACTAACCTGATCTGCCCCAAAGTCTGTAACCCTTGGCAACCCTTCTGTCTTCCTCCATTTAACCTAAAATAAGGAAAACATGCTAAAATGTGTGTCTCTTTGCAGGAGCCGTGACATAAAGGAGGTCTGTCCCTTTAAGAAGATCCACGGTCAGATCACAGACTTTGATTCCTTGTTGCATTTGGAAGAACTTATGTATCAGTTGGCAGGAGACGTGTGCCCTTATTCACTTTTCATTAGGAACGGCCATCGCTGGCGATGCTTCCCCAACCAGAAGAGCTGCGCTGGCCCTGTATAATGTATAATGTATAATCTAAGGCGGCTTTGAAGAACTCTCATGGTTTGGCTATACATTATACGTGGCTGGCCCAAGCTCTTCCTGCAGCAGAAGGTCACCGGGTTTGACTCTCCATGACGTATAATGACGTCAAGGCGCCGAAACCCCAACTCTTCCGCCATGTTTCCCTTTAGCGAATAGACTCCCAAAGACTGCAGGCGGTTTTTCAAAGTCCGTACAAGAGACTCTATTGGTTGCCAGCAGGGGGCTCCTCTGGCATCAACCAATGAAGAGCAGCTGCACTTCATTGGTTGATGGCAGAGGAGGCCCCTGCCGGCAAACAATAGTGTTGCTCGTAGGGACCTTTAAAAAATCCTAGCGCCAGGGCTACTGCATGCTGCGTTAACCCCGTATTAACCCCTTCTAACTTTGATGAACTCTCGTGGTTTGGCTATACATTATACGTGGCTGGCCGAGCTCTTCCTGCAGCAGAAGGTCACCGGGTTTGACTCTCTATGACGTATAAGGCGCCGAAACCCCAACTCTTCCGCCATGTTTCCCTTTAGTGAATAGACTCCCAAAGACTGCAGTCGGGAGGAAGGACAGAGCTAGATATACAGATGGAAAGAGCAGTGTATATAGTTGCCTAAGGACTTGGGGTGGAGGGAGTTTGTTTGTGACGGGGGACTCATCCTCTTAATCATTATAGGGACGCATGTAATATAACAGCAATCCCGTTACCAATACATGTAGTTTGAGCTTCACATACAATTCCCGGTGTGTATGTGTGTGTGCACTAATATGTTTTTTTAATAATAAAGCGTCTGTTTATATGGCTTTATACGTTTGATTTGATTGTAAAGTGTTGAATATAATATTAAACGCACGTGTTGAACGGACATATCGGCTGTCACGTGTACTTTAAAGCATATGATAACTGTGTAGTCCCCTTGTAAATTATGCAGAAGGAATTCTGTACAAACCCCATCCCCCCCCCCATATAAATATTGGGAGGATACGTAGATAGTAGACACGACCAAACACCCAACTTTGCCCCGGAGAAAGCCTGTCTGCAATAAAAGGGTTAAATAGCCATTCATCCATTTTCTATGGCAACAACCTAGTCGTGCTTGCTTCGGTGTCACGTGACAGTTATGTGTTCCCGGCAAAAACGATGAACAACAGAATATTTTACACGATTACACAATTAAACCATTCTTTCCAGGATAGGTTTGGGAACTGATGTTTCTAACGGTGCATTTATTTACGGAAAGTATTAATGTCAGGAAAGTAGGTCTTAAAATGCAGTCGAGGACTTTCACTATTCATTAAAATACTATTCATTGCAATAATTTATAAACAAAAACAATCATTTGTTTTAACAAATTTCTGAATTTTTTTCATGCAAATGATGTGACATTTGCAGAACTGCTTGAAGCAATCTCCGGTCACGTTAATTTGTTTTTGGCCACCAGGTGGCGACATATTTCCATAAGATTGCAATGTTTTTCTACATAGACCATGGGTGAATTATTATTTTTTTTTATTTATATAAACTTATCCCACTGATAAAGGTGATTTTTTAAAACAAAAAGGTGGGGGCTCTGGGTCTCTTTTCTGAACTTCCTACCTAGCGCTCGCAGATGACTGCGTATATCTATTTGTATATGGCTGTAGGTATATGTTTCCTGATTCTTATACCGAATAAACTAATATGGGGCTTCTCTGGTATGCTGGACGAGCTCCCTGCCAGCGACCAATAGAGTTGATCTTATGGACCTTTAACTACTTGAGCGATCCTATGGATTCCTGTTAACCCCTGCTATACTACAAAGGACCGGGGAGATTAGCTAGAAGATATTTATGAAGACATACACGAATAAACAAAAGTAAACACAAATAGAAAAACAATCACAGCAACACAGAAAAAAATTTCCCCAATGACTAACATAAAGACTTTGCCAGCACCCAAGTCTATTTATTATTATTTTTTTAGATTCACAAATGCAGTAAAACAGCATTCTTTGGCATTTAAATAGGTTTGCACGGGCGTTTGAGTGCTGGGGATGGTTGCTACAGTCGAGACCCCGAGGGTGAAGGGAGGCATTTGAAAACTAAGCTTTGATGTGGACGACCAGGCACCTGGAGTCTTCGACTTAGGGCTGCCGGTTTGTGACAATTTATATGCCGGAGCCAACGCTTTAATCGTTGAAACATTGTATTTGCCGGCAGGTAAGAACCACTCGGACCGTCTAGTCTGCCCGTTTTTTTTCTGTTGGAAGGACTCAAACCTCAAAGTTAGCTTCTGAAGATGATTCTTCAGTCTCCCGTTATTAAAACATTATTCTAATGTCACTTATGGCATTAGAGGGGTTTAACCAGAAGGCCATTATACCTACGATGGAAGGACAGCCGTGTTCCCTGTAAGAAAGGCCAAGTGTGCTCTATACATTTAAAATCACAAACAATAATAAACTGGTAGACGGAGAAGAGGGGCTGCTCCTGGGGGCTTACAATCTAATCGGTGGAACGGTAGGAGAGGACGGCATCGATGGGGATGAGTTGGTTGAGTCTTAGACTGGATGCTGGCTGTGAGTGTTCACTCGCATGAGATTAATAAATACCCCGTCGGAGGGATTCCCGCAACCATCTCCTTCCTTTTACAGAATATTCCAGCGTGTGATTGAATGGAAGAAAATATAATCCGGGAATCCCCAGAAGCCCGTTCCAAGTATCCAGCGCGCTCCTTAAAACTCACTGATCGTCTGCAACATTTATTTGTATAGCGCCAGCAGATTCCGTAGCGCTGTTACAATACGGGACAGTTCAATTATCGTTACTTCTGTTCTAAAAGTGTCCTTAACTTATAAAAGGGATGATAAAAAGGAGTGTGGGCAAGTAGTCGGATTGTATTAAAGCACAACGATGGTCTTCCCTCGTTCAGAATCGCCAACATGGCAAATGGTTTGTTACTTTGGAGAAGTAAGCCTAGAAACAAAGAACCTGCCGGCAGATCGGCCCCTTTTGGCCCCCGTCTAGTCTGCACATGTTTCAGGAGCCATATGCCTGTCCTGTGCATGGTTAAAGCCCCTTGGAGAGTCCAGATTCACACATTATGCCCCCCTGCCCTGTCCCACCCACCCATGCTTCTCCCATTGCTCTGCCCCATGCTCCCACTGGTGCCACCAGTCCCTAAAGCTTGCAATGGTGCCACCAGTCCCTAAAGCTTGCAATGGTGCCACCAGACCCAAATGTCCAGAAAGAAACTCCTGGTCCCCAACCCGGGTATTGGGTTGAGAAAGCCCCGTTCCAGGTAACAGACTGCATGAGCCAACGAGGAGGCCAAGGGCAGATCTGCAAGGCTGGACACCCCTGCTTGCCCCGGCACCATACGCAGCCATTGGTTGTACCCCCATGATGTCAGCCCTCGGTATGCATCCTCTTCGTGTGACTTTGCGACCTAGTGATGGATACTCCTGTAACTTACAGCATTTATATATAAATCTCATCATATGAAACATCTAATGTATCCAATCAATTAAAGGAGAGGGGGCAACTTCCCCATCTCTGGGGACACGCTTGCCCAGTACCCAGCTTTGACATTTCCCCTTCCCTTCTTACCCAACACTACCTCCTATAATCTCGTAATTACCCCATCCCCATCATCGTTCAGAAGTCCCTTCGCCCCCCCCCCTTAACCAACGTTCATCAGAAGCGCTTTACAGTCATACTGCTCCTTGCCGTTTCTTTAAAGGCTCGGAACGTTTCATCACAACAACCAAAAATGATCTTGCATATAATTATTCTTAACCGGATTGTACAACTAAAAAAAAAAATAAAAAAAATCTCTCTCTCTCGTTCCCTGCCCCCCCCTCCTCCATCTCCTCCTTCTCCGTGTTACAACAAGCAGAAACGTCTCCTCCTCCGCGTTGTCTTCTAAATTCCAGTGAATTTCACATTTCCTGGAACTCAGTTTTACAAGGGAGGGGGTTGTGGGGAGTTTTTTTTTTTTTTTTATTTACTGATAAGGTAGTAGTATAAGTGGAACAGCCTCCCAGCAGACGTGGTAGAGGTTAATACAGCAGGGGGGGGGTGGGGGATTTAAACACGCACGGGATAGACATACGGCTCCTGAATCTAAGACGAGACCAAGGACTGATTAAGGTCTGAGTCTTTACGGGGGTTACCGGCATCACGTTGACCGGTGTCTGCCTCCATGTAACCTGCGCCGACAGGACGTGTTCTGTTTGTATTGTGTAATCCCTGTGTGATTAATAGAAGAGGCGTTAAGTTTTCCTCTTCTTGGTCGGGGTCGAGTGCCAGGGAAGGGAACGGCACGGAGCCAACAAGATTAACTCTTTAAGAAGAGTGGAGGGTGGCCGCAAGTGGTCCAAAAGAGGGTGGTATTGAGGACAACGACAGTCATTGATAGTGTAACGGACGGCGTAATATAAAGCAATTTAGAATGTGCGTGGGGGGTCAAATGTTACCGAATCCATAAAGGTGGCAGGTAGCACCCCTATAGGGTATAGGGGCAGATATGCTGATCTACGATACTTGTATCGCTATATATAGGGGAAAGGGTGAATTGTGGTCAAACGCTGGGCTGATCTATGGAGGGTGATTATGCAAGTGCAGGTTAAAGGGAGCGTTGAATGAGTAACTGCCCCCTCCCCTGGTTTCCTGCCCCTGCTAGGGGAGGGACTGTTCAGGGAACGGAGCGAGAAAGCACCTGGGTGTGTGATCTGACGGCGGGGAAGTCCCGTTCCGAAAGCTGCTTCCTACACGGGCTGTCAGTCTGAGAAATTGTTAGCCAGAAAGAGGGGGACACCGGGGGAGGAACAAGAATTAGAAACTAAAAGCAGATACAAAAACAAAAAAAAAGGAGTCGGTAGGGGGTGTGGGAATTAAGAAAATGCAAGCGGCTCTTTAGACAAAAAGGGACAAGAAAAAAGAAAGCTGGGGTTAAGAAAGTTACAAAGTATCGAAAAGGAGTGAAGGGTCAGCAGCACCATTGGGTTTGAGTGAGAAGACCAAGTGGCCAAAGGACAGGTAGTGAGACCAAGGATACTACACCAAGTGGTAAAAAGGTGTCGTAAGCGAGAGAAATCGGGACCCAAGGGAAGCGGTAGAGGGAACATGCTTCTAAAGCAGAGACCAAGGGCAGAGACCAAGGGATAAAGAGATTTAGGCAAATGGTAGAGGTGGGGAGACAGACTGAGACACCACGAAAATGCAAGTGATCCAGAAACAGAGGCGAAAACATAGACAGACCCATAGATGTTGGAGACAGCAAGTGAGGAAGACCTAGGCACACAAAAGAGACAGTTCCACTTATAGGAGGGTGTCGGACCTGATAAAGGGAGGGAGGAAAGAAGTGGAGCTTTGAAAGGTAAGGAAGTCTAGATTGGTGGGTGAAGAGGAGAGCCAGAAGAGCACCTGTTCCTTCTTGGTCTTCCATTAATTTCTGAATGGAGTGATATTAGGCGACGCTGGCCAATGGATACAAGTCATAGACCCTGCATGGGGGGTATGGAGACCTCCTCTCCCTTGGACCTAAGTATCAGAAAGACTACAGACATGTTTGGTATGGCACCAAAGAGCCCTCATACAACATGGTCATGCGGAGACATGAAGCTCTTACATTGCTTGAAGACGACGAGACATGAGAAGACAAAGCCACCTGAAGAAGGAAAAAATGGGTCAGCGGAGGAACCTGATGAGCGCAAGAAGCAGGCCTGCCTCCCTATCAGAAAACGGAGGTACCCACCGTCCCCCGAGGATGATAGACCCCCAATGGAGCACATGGACCACTACCCAAACTGGATGAGGAAATGCCATCCTTCACCTTACATGCAAGTTCCATTATCTTCCCATTACCAAGGTAACCGTCCGAGGAAAGCAGGGCAAAAAAGAGAATAATGTCATTGATGTAGCTGGTGGGTGAGATACGGATACAAGTTGAAGTTTACGTGATTGTTATTGTAGGACTTATGCCAAACAGCCTTCTCAAATGCTTCTTACATTATTAAGTCATTATTTATTATTAACCGGACAATATTTCGGACCATCCATGGGAATTACCAATGACAATAATAATAACTAAATTGGGGGCAGGTTAAGCTAAAGTAGACCCCATCTGTAAGCTAATTAGGACATAGAGAGGGGGACACAACCCATGGGTTACTAAAGACTTCCTGCATAATCACCAGAATTAATACATACTTACATGTATGTAACAAAAAACACGTTAAAGGATTTTAAAGGGCTTTTGGTTGTGAATAATGTGAAGTTCAGAAGTAGTCATTATAATTTTTTTTATAGTATTGCCTATCATCCCACCCCATGGCGTAAAACTATTAGTCGATTAATCGAGGTACCAAGTGGCCCCCAGGTTTCATTTCGTTTGGAAGGTAGCTTCGATTCTTAATGGATAGAATCTTTTTGGGGGGAAAAATAAATTTTCTATATGTTGAAGCTACTAACGACTACTTCTTCCAATGGTATTTCGGCCAAACGCTTTTATTTATGTTTTATATTGTAGAGCATTTTAAGATTACATTTTTTTTTGCTTCTGCTCATAATCAAGGAAATGTCACGTACTGCGACGGTTACTGAATGTTACGAATGTATTAAGAATGTATTTTGTTTGCGCATAACCTTTAACATATAAATCAAACGTGTTGCACTTCATTTCACTTCTGTCACTCATGTTGTCTTTTTTTTTTTTTTTTTTTTCCGGAAATAGCAGATATTTCCAGATTATAAATGCCAAATTTACCCGAGGCCCGGGAGGAGTTTAGCAAAATATTTGAAGGTGCAAGCTGTTATTTTATCATCTCAAGCATTGCTCACTGGCTTTTAAAGGTGTTGTTCCACTTAGACACATCATTTATTTCTTGTATATATATAAACAAATATACTTTAACCAATCTGACTTTTCAATATTTTCTCTGTTCTCGATTATGAATTAGGCTGATTTTTTTTTACATGATTAAAGAATTAGAGTCAGTGGAACAGCGCCTTTAATTATTATTGTGCTAGCGAATAGCCGGAGAGAACGCGATTCGAATTCTGGCCGGTGTATGTGTACATGTTCAGTGGCTTGAAGAAGCGGCTTCCTTCCTATTGAGTCTGATGTTCACCTGATTTGACCTGTTCTTCTACGCCCCATTGATTGTGCCAACTTCATTCTTACTCAATTTCCTGATGGCGTCAGCGACTTGTACATTGGGTTAATTCTGTGAAAGTACCGATGCGTAAGCCAAGGCTAATCAATGTGCATTCATAAAACATCGCAATCTTAGTGAGTAAATAATGGGGTGGCAGTTACACTGGGGTGTGATACAATGTTGTAGTCACGTTCCGTAACGTTCCATAACGTTCCGTACAGATTGCTTACATGGAGACCGGAAGCGCACATAGATATTTTTGGTTCCGTTCCAATAAACAATGTACCATGTAAGCATTAGGGAGTTCATTATAAAGCCACTTATAAAGAATGTGTATGGGGAGCAGATAAGAACATTTAGGACCATGGTGAGATGGTCCAAAATGAATGTCTACATTTGTTCCCCCCCCCCGTATAAAGTGCATATTATTTGTGGTATGTGTGTAAATCTGAAAGAACGAGCCTGGTATTTGAATGACGCTGTCTGATCGTTTCGGAAAACTGTGGTTTTCGGGTTCCTGGTGGGCATTTCGGATGATACGACTGAATGTCTGGGTGGTGGTAGACAACCTAAGCCCTCCACAAAGCTCTCTAATACAATATGAGGACCTTTGTTATATTTGTTGAGGATGCCCTCTTTTGATATTTGCATCATGATTTGGGTAAGGCTGTGTACTAGGGACTATTCTGAGAGCGTTTGGCAGGTATGCCCTAATCACATGCGCGGTGGCAATTGGTTATTTACGTCAGGGGAAAGGAAACATGTTTTTTTTCTGAATCTCTCAGAAAACCACCAAAAAAACCCCAGAATTCATAAGCTGTTTCTCAAACCTAGCAGCTGCTTATCTGCATTACCGTAAACCTGGGGTTCAGTATCTCCAATCTACGTTCACCACATCTGGTTATGAACAAAGTGCTAGAAAGGGTCACCTAAGGCAACATAATATTAATATTACAATATCTAGAGGGTTATCCATTCCTAAATTTTTGGAAACACTCAGTAGTGGGTGTTAGAGGTGGATCTGAAGACAAGACATTTTATCACGGTGACTTGACTACGCATTATGCGGCCATTTGGTCTTCAAGCAGGAGAAACTTGTAGAATGGTCCATCATCAACATTCTGTGGGTGCTTGGAGATATTCCCTCATCATCGTGTTATCATTAAGACTTGGTCAGGGTCAGAAAGGCTTTGTCGGTCGACCCAAGCTTCCTAGTTTAAAGGCTTCAGTTATCTTTAATTAATGTGGGATACTTTTCAGAAGGATGATAATCACGTTTCCCCTTTAGAAGAAGACACTGATGGAAATGCAAACCGTTACGGATTTCCTGGGAGTGTCCATGGTTATAAACTGTCCTTTTTTGGCCTGTTAACCCTCCTGTAAAAACTTCAGGGACTTCCCAAGCCTAGCTGAACATTGTGTAATATAATTCACCCATAACAGAGACGTTTTTTTGTGTAATATAATTTACTCATACATTATGTCAAGACCTTTTGGAAGCTTGTCATCTTCATTAGAACTTGACCCAAATCCCAGGGACCTGGACAACAAAGTCCATTGACTTTTATCTAATGTAGACTGTTCTTCCTACCAATGGGGTTTGAGTTACTATAAATTTCTATAAATTTCAGTAGGTGAATGATGTTTTCTGCATGTACTAGGTTGCTAACACAGGATGGATCCTAGAATTGCCCCCCCTACCAGCTCAGCTTCCTAGGCAGCAGGCCAAGTTTGTCTAAATGGTGCCTCAAAGCCAGTCTTTTTATTGACTCTGGTGGGACTGGTGAGTGTTTCATACTCAAAAACCGCCGGCATGTGCCGGTTCTTTTTCCAAGTAGGGTAAGACCCAAGACAAAAGTGATGTCTTCCCTCGCCCCTTCTTTGTTTCATCCATTTATCACCAATATCTATTTTTACCCTCATTTTATTTCTTCAGACTTGGCTTCTTAAACTTGGCTCCATACCATCGCCTCCGCTATTTATTCCATTATCTTTGGGTTGCATTGGAGGTCAATTGGATAAAATGTGAGAGTGAGATAAAAAAAAAAACACCCTTTTCTGTTTTTGATAAATAACCAAATTAATCAAGCTGCGTCGCAGACTTTTATAAAGTCGCGTCATTATCTGTTGCCTGACAACTTAATACCGCACTTGTCACTAACAATTCAGCAATAATTGCGGTATCTTAAAAAGTCAGGTAGTTTCCACAGCTGGCGACGCTTCCCACGACTTCCCATCATACAAACTAGTGATAACAATGATAACAAAGCATAAGGACTAAATAACTATTAATATTTCTGCCTTTTTAAACACTCGGCTCAGAAGTTGAAAGCGGCGGGACCAGGCAAGGGCCTTAAGTCCTTGTAGGCTGTATTTACTCTTCGTTACATTCCAGCTGGAAAGACTTTAATTATGTTTTATGAGGGTTTGGTATTAAAATGGTACCAACGGTCAAGCCAATAAATACTCAAACCTGGATGGAACCAACTATTTGGCTCGACCCACCAACAGAAGGGCCAGACGGTCTTCCATGTGTTGGAGGCCACAAGTGGAAACCAAAATCTGTTGGAAGGGTGACAACGATAAAGTAAAAGAAAATCGTCTTGGCTTTAGGTGATTCTTAGAACCAAGTCAAAGCCTGGCTGGTTCCGTCTCCGCAATGGTTATATGTTTTTCAATTAATATTATTGGTGTTGCTATTGCTACGTTGTTCTTCTATATTCTTCAGAGTGTTCTCCGTCAGTCATAATTTTATTTATTCCTCCTGACAAGATCTGGCCTAAAATGTGTCCGAAATAAAAAAAAAACAATGATCATAAATATAACAAGTAATAATAATAACAACATCCACATCTTGAGGTTCTCAATAAAGCTGGTGGAGTCTTGGTATGAATTGTCTCTAAATCTTAACTCTATTTATCCCAGCTCCTGAGCAGAGTCTATACTGAAGTAAATAATTATTAATCTATTCAACAGATGGCTTCTCTTTCTTAGTAACTCATAGGAAAGATGATTAGGTGGGTATTTGGATGGAGGCCCCTAATGTCTGTTCCTCCTCTGACTTCAGGTGGTGCTCCTGCTTACTGGACCTCGCCGTCTCCATACCCAGCTCCTGCCCCTGCGCTAGTGAATGCGCCGCTTCTAGGATTCCTGCCACCGCAACACCCAATGCTGCTACCTGCCGATATGCAGATACAGGCGGACATCATTGCGGCTACTCAGCCCGACGAGGACGGAGACACGTAAGAGGCCAGAAGTCATTACTACACCCTACTGATGTCTTACCTCCATTCTTCACCACACTACCCTGTACTACCACCAATTCTGCAAACCCATGCCACCCAGCCACTGCCGCTCCCACTCACTGCAACCTGCAAAGCCCCGTAAATTATTCTCACTTTTTTTAATCCAGATCTGCCTTTTGATTACGTCTCACCCAGGGCTTACCTTTGTATGAGCTGGCGCTGGAGTTACTTGTTATATATTTTATGGTGTAACCGCTGGTAACCACACCTTTATGTGTCTTAAATAGAATCCCATAATTACATTTTTTGATGGATTGACATCAATGTACACATGTTAAAGTTCTGAGAACAAGTGTTAAGATATTCTGTACCCCCCAAAAAGCCTAGTGGGTGACCACGTAGGGAACACACACCATGCCCTGCTTCAATGTCAAGTTCTGCGTACATCTCACTATTTGTCTAAACTCTTATCATATGCTTCCTGTGTAAGCCGGAACGCATGGACTTTAACTCCACACGTTGGTTATTAACTTAATGTATATCACAACCGCATTGTTGCCCCTGAAACTGAGCTATGGCACAAAGGGGACCCTTGTGGTTTCCTGATTACGTACCTTAGACGATGTCTCGGCTGTGTTATTGCGTATGTGATATCTAACAAAGCTTTGACCTGTGGTCTCTCTGATAATGATGTTACTGGAATACAAGATACGGGAGAGAGCACTAAAAACACCGAACGTTCTGCTAGAAAACCACAATTATTCCCCAGCCTCACCACCAAGTCTCATGGACCGCAAGCTTCCTTTTTCCCTTCATGGGGTTCTGACTTGCACCCTTCCCCTTTACCTTCTTAATACAATTTCCGTCTTTGACCACATGATTCCCCCTTTATCTCCCCAGTTTGAATACTTTCTCGCAATCTTACACGGACCCCTTCGTGGTCTTCTCCCTGCTTTCTCTCTCTCATGGCTTCTCGGCTCCCACCCCTTCAGAGTTTTTATTCTCTGTTTACCTGCCCTTTGCACCTGAATTACCCACGCCCTTTCACTTTTGTGCTGGATTTCTGCCCCATGTCCAACAACTTCTTTCTTATTGTGCCGTTCACCCCAATTATATAATATTTCATTAGTTTAGGGCTTGGGCAGAACCTCTATTAGATGCCTTCAAAAGAACATCAGATATACTCTTGTATGGACAGAAATCTGTCGCTTAACATAAATGTATCATAGACAAATATCGAGAATCTTGGAAATCTCTGTGACAAATGAAAAGACCACACAGAAGGTAGAGTCCTGCGCCTTCCACGGTCCAAGTCTTTAAAGGTTTCTCCTTCTAAACACCTTCTCCCCCTTCAAAAACTAAGTTTCGCTTTATAGAAAAAAAGGCTGTTTCTGTAAAATCACTTAAACTTCCTAAAACTGATGCAGTGATAATCATTTCCCCCCCACGCACACACACACGCGTGCATGCTAACCTCTTTAACACTTTCTGCTCCAGCAGATCTAGATACATTTTGTTCCGTGAGATATATTTTATTGCAGATTCTATGCACGCTGTATTGTGTTGCATATTCATCTTATGAGTACCACAAGGTATAGGTAGGTAGTTGTGTTACTGTCCATTTAGACAGCAGACACTGAATACAATTCCGCTTTTTTTGCAGTAATAATAATAATTTGGAAATGCCACGTGGCTCAAGATCAGCAGATTTTTTCAGCAGAAGTCCACCCAGTACTTTTCACTGTCCCTCAATAATCTTGTTTTTTCTGATATAGGCGAGTGTTTTACTCCCTCTCTCAGCACCTTATTTTCACCTCTTCAATCAGCCATTATGATGGTCAACATAAACCTTGGTTCCTCAACATCTGCTTCTTCTTTGAATCTTCTTAAACCCTTGCAATCACTACATTATCCCCAACACACAGCCATACCTCTACCCAGCCCTACCTGTAACCAGTCCTACATGTACCCACTGCTCATCCCTACCTGTACCGAGCCCTAAATGTAACCAGTCCTACCTGTACTCAGCCCTACCTGTACCCACTGCTCAGCCCTATCTGTACCCACTGCCCAGCCCTACCTGTACCCACTGCCTAGTCCTACCTGTACCCAACTCTACTGTACCCACTGCCAGCCCTACTGTTCCCCTAGTGTACCCACTGCCTAGTCCTACCTGTACCCACTTAGTGCCTAGTACCCACCTCTACTGCCACTCTATCTGTACCCACTGGCCCAGCCTACCTGTACCCACTGCCTAGTCCTACCTGTACCCAACTCTACCTTACTGCTCATCCCTACCTGTACCGAGCCCTAAATGTAACCAGTCCTACCTGTACTCAGCCCTACCTGTACCCACTGCTCAGCCCTATCTGTACCCACTGCCCAGCCCTACCTGTTCCCACTGCCCAGCCCTACCTGTACCCAGCTCTACTATTTCCCCTTTTAGGAGATGACCTTGGACCCTAATAGCTGCCCAGTTGCTCTGTTGTCTTTTTCTAGCACATTAACCACCATATGCCTTTTCTCTCTAATCAGAGCTCTTCACATTGCTGTGGTTCATGGAAACATTCCAGCCGTCCAGAGGCTTCTCTCACTTTTTCTTCATGTGGGTAAAGACCTGGATTGCCTCAACAACCTACGGCAGGTAAGCGATCCAACCAGAGAATACACTCTACGTATCACTACATCTCCATATTGCTCCACATACTGGTCCTTAATGGTCTTCTGCCAATGCATCATTATCCCGTTCTAATTGGATTATCCTCTTCTAAATCGGCTCTTTGACCGCAAAAAGCCTCGTTCCCTAAATCCAAGGCCCCCAGATTCTGACAAACGCAGAGAAGTTTATTCTCTGTGAATTAGTGTGAGGGGTGCCTCGTCTTACCATCAAGCCTTCCTCAAATGTATCTCCTAAAGCTTGCGTATGGACAATTGCTCAAATTCTTGTCCCCCTTACATCTCCTTCATCGCAACTGGAACACAATTCCAGTTCTTCCCATTGACGATCACCATAATATTCATTAAATGCTTCCCCAAATATTGGGGTAATACCTTAAAAACCAATGGTGTCTCGCCAATGAGTTGGCTACTTTTTCACGTCTCTGAACTTTTATTGTTTATCCTTGGCGTAATATAAATAAAAACGGGCATCGTTGGTATGCCGTAGCTATTCTATGACAATTGGGGAAACTGAAAACATGAAATTGTACATAAAGAGGAACAAATTATCTTCGGTTCCCCTCCACAAACACCCAGGAAGCCCGTGAGAAACATTTGTTTGGGTTTATTCTTTTTATACATTTTATTGAGAGAATTGCTGAAAAGACTAAAAGACTTTTTACATCAATATCTTTAGAACCCTGGCGACACCTTCTACAGATGGTATTTATTTTAAAAAATACATAGTATTTTTTGGTATAGGAACAAGTATATTTACCAAACTTGTGTTTATTGGGTTTATTTAAATTAGATATCCTTTAGTTTTTTTTTTAAATATTACCTTCTTCTTCTTTTTTTTTTTTTGGATCTCAAACCCAATCCAAAAACATCACATCCCTCATTCCCATCTCTATTCAAACAGTTCTACCTAGAGCTGGCCGAAAACGTTCACCCATATCCGAAAAACTTCAGAAAGTAGCAATTTCCACCCCAATAGGGTTTTTTTTAACCCCCCCTTTTCTTTCTATCATTGTCCTTTCTGCCATGGTCATTCCAATACGGTCAACTTGTTCCCCTAATTGTCTCCGTATCTCCTGCCGTCGCAGACGCCGCTCCACCTCGCGGTAATCACGGATCAGCCCACCCTGGTCTCTCTGCTCCTGGCTCATGGCTGCTCTCCTGATATCCCCGACCGTAATGGCCAGACGTGCGTTCTTCTAGCGTGCGAAAACAGGAGTATAAACAGCCTGCAACTTCTACTCAAAGGGAGGACGTGGAACCCAGAGGCCACCAACTACCAAGGTGTGAGAATAGACCGACTTAAAACCAGAATCCATATTTTTTTCTGGGATACAAATCTTGAGTTTTTTTGGGGGTTTTTTTAAGTTCTTTTCGTGTATGTTTACAATAAATGTTTATACTTTTTCTATATGATGTCCAGGCACAGAATCAAATGACCTTCGGCTTTCACGCCTCGGCTGAATACATCACGCAGCATGTTGATTACTGTTTCTGAACATGTTGATACATTTACATACATGTATGAAGGATCCTATGTCATTCACGTGGTGTGCTCTATATGTTGGTCCCCAGGCGTGACGGCGCTACATATAGCGATCAGTACAGGACGCAGGGATATCGCCCTCTGTTTGCTGGAGAACGGGGCCGACGTCGACGCCGTGGTATGAGCAGTCTAACTTTGGCAATAATTGATTATCACTGGAATTATGTAGCTTTTTTACTGATAGAATTTTATTAGCTGAGTCCTCTGGGTTGACAATTAAAAAAATGTACAATTAATGTAATTTAGAGTAGTTTAACACAGAAAAATATTTTTTATAGGCCTTCAGAATTCAGAAACTAACGGTTTTAGTGTAGTAATATAATTCTAATAGATAAAAATAATGCCACCAATTAACCAAAATAAAAAACAGGTCCTGGGGTTCAGAAAAAGTAGATTCCTAAAAATCCAGAAAAATATTAATGGGAAATTATTCACTAAGCTTTGGTTTGGTCAGGGAGGAGAAGCTTAGGAAGTCATGACTTGGGTATACCTCTTGCTCATTTTTTTATCCAAGTGAACTCTTGACGTGTAGAAGCTTAATTTTTAGGGAGACCCACCGTCACCTAAGTTCGATGAGTTACCTACAACTTGAGGGTCTGATCTCCCGCTAACGTCACTAGCGACACCCCACAGGAAGGAAACGTTACTTGGTTAATAGTGAATCGACCAATGTGGTATTAGGGGTAACGGATTTTAATGAATAAACCGGCATCCTCATGACAGTCATGGAATAGATGTTTCGTTGCTGAAATAGTATCATACCGTAACTCCTCTTGTCTTAATAGGAAATGAAGAGCGGCCGGACTCCATTAATCCAGGCAGTGGAGAGCGGCTGTGAGGAACTGGTAGCTCTTCTGTTACAAGTGAGTGATGTCATAACTGTCACTATTACATCATATATATTGTTTAGGAAAGTCCCGGTGTTTCACATAAGGGAAAACAAAAGTGATAAAAAGACACCTGGGGTAATATGACAAAAGTAGCATTCTGTGGTGGCTTATTCTCACTTGTGTCATCTTTATATATTGGAAAGACCCCAAATACCTTTTCTTTATTTTTAAAATCATTCTTTCACTTTGTTAAAAAAAAAGGGAGAGTTCCTCCCTCCGCTGCAGATCACGGCGGCTCGGAGCTGTTGATGTTATCCGCAGTTAGCACCAAACAGGGCTGGACTGGCCTTCTGGCACATTAGGCAAATAACGGGTGGGCCGTTGGCCGCCATTGCGTTATACTCACAAACTGCTGTGTGTGGACACTGGCTGGACACCCCTCAGCCGCATAAAAATGAGCTAAATGTCATTTGGTGGCCGCCGGACCGAAAATGCCAAGGCTGCCTCGGCGTTCCCAGTCTGGCCCTGGAACCAAAGAATAAGCGCCTTTGGCTTTCTTTAAAAGATGCCAGCGTTAATTGAAGATGACTCTTCAAAGCAGTCCTTCACTCAGAGACTCCAGGTCAAACCTGGCGAGTTCTCGGCTACGGCCTTTATCAGGGTTGACGTTCTCCTTTCCTAGGAATGCCCACAAACAATGAATTATAGATGAATGCAGCCATAGTTCCAGTACCTTCTACAAACAGCCCCACTAGAAGGTGAGATACGGTTCTCTGCTCCCTCCTCCTGATCACGGAGGCAGGTCGGGGCTTGTGCCGTATTATGGTTGAGCAGACCTCTCTCTAAAGCGTAGGACTGGATCTGTTCATTGTTTTTTAGTTGGAAGGAAATTCCAGGAAGTAAATGGAGTCAAGAAGAATTCTAAAGAAACGTTGCTTTGGGTTTTGATCTCATATTCCAGAATATTAGCCAAACACGGGAACAATGACATTTCCGAAGGTGGTCTTCTTTGTGATGTATTATTAAATGTTAGAACGTTCGTGACTGTGATAATCACTCATAGAATGTTTATGCGATATCTGATTATCCGTAGCGTGGCGCCCAAGTCAACGCTCAGACGTACGCAGGTAACACGGCACTGCACGTGGCAAGTGGACGAGGCCTTCAAGAAATCACGCGGATACTGCTAAGAAGCGGAGCAGACAGCGGAATAAAAAACTGTCACAATGACACCTCCATTACTGTCGCAAAGGACAAGAGGGTGAGTTTCGGCCGGGGGAACAGACTTATCTCCTGCTGGAGAGCTTATTGTTACAGAAGTTCCATGTCTTCTTGTCCCATGACGTCTCTCCTACTGGAGAAAGGAGAGGTCTTCAGAACTCTCAAGTAAATAATAAGGGTAACCGTGTCTAGGTGTCTTAATTACACGGTGCTTGAGGTGCACTTTCGTTGAAGCTCCTGCACTGATGTTTTTGCCCCTTCTCATCCTCAATGTTCTTTGTTTTTGTCATCAGATTACGAACATTCTTAGGGGCAAAGCTTCCTCTCCGCAAGCTCAACATGAAATGTTCTACGAAGAAATAAGTGACAGCAGTGCAGATCCTTGAGGACCAACACACAACTCAACCAGCCTCCTCCATGCAGATGGCATCTCGATAACTATCCCTACCTCAAGAATGGACATTAATGCCCTCTTCTCCTTAAATCTTACAAGAGAGTATAGCCACGAAGAGCTTTATGATGTTCTACTGAATTGTAGTATGTGATGAGACTATTAAAAACGCTCTGGGTTCAACAAAAAGATAGTCCCCCCCAAAACAAAAACACATATGGACCAGTATGGCATCAGGATGAACCTCAATCGCATCACCATGGGACGTTCCAGGAGATAATGGCGTACTTACCACTGGCACTGCCCTAGGCAAGGACCAGCACCTTCAGCCACCCCACCATTCTCTAGTGGAGAGCCGAGGATGTGACATGGAGCGTTTCCGACATCTTCCACCTAAAATGTTTTGTGAATAAGGACAATTCGCAGGCTAAGGTGGATGAACTCTAAGAGGGGCACCAACCCATGTGACGCCGAATAAAGTTTTCCCCATTATATTCAACACAGACATTCAACTACAACGATTAAGCCACCAAATCCACGCCAGTTCTTTGCTTTTCCAGCACAGGGTGGAAGCTGAAGCTTCATTAGGTGGCCACAGGCAGGGGGTTCTATATGCTTAAAGCCGGAGCATGCTTTGGGGTGAAATGCATTAGATATGGTGGGATATCGCTCTTCCATGTATGTGTATTCATTCCGTAAGTTATTTAATATTGTTTACAATAAATATTTTTATATTAACCCCTTCTGGACCTTCTGCTTTTGTTTCAGGACAAACAAGGCTTTTTTCAAGTCACGTTGATCTATATAATCCCTCGTCTAGTATGAAAAATATTTAAAAAATAAAATAAAATAAAAAAAGACTATTTATTAAACAGTTTCAGCTCGTATAAACTGGATAGACGGTTATATTTATTGGTGAAGCAATGGGGGTCAAAGACTCAAAAAACATGTCATGAGGGGCAGTATTACATTTACACTTTTTTGCTCTTAAAACATTTTATTTTATTTTTTAAATATTTTTTTACCATAACTAGTGATCCCATACGGGATCTTTTCAGACCCCAGGGATCTCTTTTGGAACAGTGAAATCCAGTCGTTGGTCTCGTCCTAGATTCAGAAGCCATATCCCTATCCCATCCGTGTTTACGTTTCCTCGTTGTAGTAGCCTCTACCACCTCTGCTGAGAGGCTGTTCCATTTATCTACCACCATCTCATCTCAGCAGCCTCCCAATAGACCAGCAAAGACTTTGTGATTCATCTAGAATATGTATCCTTCTGATCTACGGCTTTTCTGTTAATTGCTATTATGCAGAATTGAAAGTACAGAGGAAGAACACTCTTATCCTAGGGCACAACTGGAACATTGAAGCTACTCTTTGAGACAGAGCGTGCGCTCGCCAACATCTGGACTTCTCTCATGCCCCAGGACAATGTCTTGCAACCGCTCCAAACTTCTGTATGAAAAACTATGTTTCCTATAATTTTACGGGGCCAACTTAACCCTGTAACATCATGGTGATAAAAATATGTAAAATAGCTTGAAAGCACTTGGTGTATATAATAATAATGATAATAATAATAACAATAATAATACTTATTATAATAATAATACTACTAATTAATAACAAAATAATACTTATACTACTACTAATACTAATAATAATACAATAATAATAACAACAATAATACGATTTATATACTACTAATAATAATAACAATAATAATACTTATAATACACTACTACTAATAATAATAATAATATAATAAATAACAACAACAACGATACTCATAATAATAATAAGATAACAATAATAATACTTATAATAATAATAATAATAATACTAATGATAATAAATATAATAATTAAATAGTTATTTTCTTTGCCATTTGGAGTAGTTAAGAGTGCATGCTATTAAATAAATTATTTAACAGGATTGGAACCTTGGCATTCTATTATTAATATTATTAATATGAATTGATTATAACATTATAATATTATTCCCCCTATTATCAGATTTAAAAATATATTTTACAAAATATTGTTTTAAACCAGTAGTAGTTTTTTGCCCCATAATATAATGTTTCAGCAGCTGCCATATCAGCCATTTGTTATGAGTTCTCGCTCTGTTATCTACTGATCTACTAGACAAACCCCCCCCCCGACTCCTTATCACACTGCCTGTGGGGAAGAATGGAATGGCTCAGTCTTAATACCCAGCTGGACTCTCTGACTAATGAAAGTCTATGGAGGAAGGGACCTAATTTGCATTGCCATAAAGCAGCAGCTCAGTGTGGTGTTTGAGCCGCGAAAGTTCCCCAAAATATCACATGACTGACAACAATGGCACCTCCAGCTCTGCTGATAAAGAGAGTTTAAATCCCCTCACTGTATTAGCCTCTACCACTTCTGCTGGGAACCTGTTCCATTTATGTACCACCCTCTCAGTAATGTAAAACGTCCATGCGTGTTGACTTTCTTAACTTCCCAAACAACTGTTTTTAAAAGCAGAACAGAATTGACACGATTAGCACATCACACAGATCTGAGTAGCCTTTTACATTTTCTCACCCCCCCCCCCCCTAAAAAAACAAACCATAAATTAGTAATTTGTTAAAATTCCCTATTACCCTTTACCACTCCTACTGGGAGGCTGTTCCACTTATCTACCACCCTCTCAGTAAAGTAAATACAAAGCTACAGCTCAGCGAACGCACACGGTATATATTCTTGATAAAAGACTGAAATGAAAAAAAGTGCATTGTTCTCCTTGGTGGGGGGGGGTAGAAAACTTTTTGGGAGTTGGTTTCTTATCAGTTGTATTGTAATGTTAGCGTGTACCAGACACGGGACTCAAATCACATACATGGAGCCACCTGCAGGACAAACACGCGTCTTACACGCTCTCACATGTTTGTAGCAATTTAAATATAATAAATAAATACATATATATATATAAATAAACTATATAAATATTATAATGGAGTGTAATGACTGCGCATGCACTAGACTAGTCACTCCCTGACCCAAAGAGCTTACATTTTAAATGGCGTCAGGAGAGAATAAATGATCGGGGCTTATTTTTTAGTAGCTCAAAATTTGGTTCTTTTTTTTCCAGGCCATTTACTCAATTTTAGGGACAAATCTAGCAAGGCTTGCGATTGAAGGACATGCGTGTGCCTAACACAGCTAGAGCGTCCCGTGTGCCGCTCCGCACACGCCAGAACATGCTACACGTGGGGCAACAGCGAGAAAGCCGTATCGTGAACCAACGAGACCCTCGGGTTCTAGGTAAACAACATGGGATTAGCCTAGAACCGTTTGTCCTAGAAAATTAACCCTTGCAGAACAGACGGAGGACGCCACGGCCGCGTGCAGCGATACATCCAGGAAGTCGCGCGCTCTTCAGAGTCTGGGACGAGGGCCAATAGTTATGATTTCAGCTCAGGAAGCAGAAAAACAAGGGGTTTTCCCCTCGAAATCTGGAACAGTCGCCAGTTCTAAGCTAATAACCCGTGGCTGAACTCTACCTTTGACCCTTTAGGTTCCGGAAAGGCTCTAATCACTAAACCCTGCGCTTTAGCCAATCACATGAATAAGATATCGTAGAAATTCTTACATTAATGTTTTAAACCGGCTGCCTTCGCTCTTCACGCCGAAACTTTATTCATTTTAAGTTTATTCATTTTAAAATATTTTTTGGGTGACGGAAATTAATTTTAAAAAAAATCTCAGACAATATATACTTTTTGTAAACGAGTCAGTCCCATGAGAACCAATCGGATTAATGCAGGATTAAATGCAATCTCTGTGATAGCCAATCAAATCCTGTTATTTTTCTGTCTCCGACCATTTACACGCCTTGATCAATTTTATTACCCCGCCCCTCCAAAATATGTTTTTTTTACCCCATTTACTTTATTTAATTTATTATTTAAGGTATTAGTGTTTGGTTAGTTTGGGGGGCGGGCAAGGGGGCATTTTGGGTAGCACAATGGGTTAAAGTGTTTGGGAGGAACAAAAAAGAAACTAAAACTAAAGAAAAACTGTAACTTTTTTTTAATTTATTTATATTTTTTTAATGGCCCACTTTTATGCTGCTAGAGAAGCTTACGCTATTCCAGTCGTCGGATTCATATGTCCTATGTGATGTCATACTTACGAAGCCAGGTATTGATTATATGACATAGAAATTGGTACACAAGGTGATGTTGATTTCATGCTTCCATCCCACACAAGGGGGCGCAATCACCCCGAGCCTGAGGATTGTTGGGTTATCCCGATCGTGGTGGCTCCTGAGATCCCACCATTTATGGAGACTTCATGAGGCCAGAGAGCCAATGAGGTTTGAAACTCTTTATTACTAATTCTTTTATCATCACACACAGATCCCGCTCAGCAGATTACAGGGATCTATAGTACGAGTAGATCACCCATCAAACGCCTTCCCCGCGCTGCACTTTACATGGAATTTAAGCTTAGAATTACAACAAACCCACCACGCCAACAGCCCCCCCGGACTCCATATTTGCCTCTCATGGTGCAGGACATCCCCATATTATGATTATTATTGCCACAATAACACCTTCAATCGGTTCTCATGAGTCATCGCCTAACAAAATAATCATTGTAGACATTGAGATTTTATCTATGGGAAGCTTGATTGTAAGCTCATGGGACCACAGCCCTCCTGTCCTTCTGTACCTGTATGTCTATCCCATGTTAACGTCACTGTTACTTTTGTATACGGTCATTCTATTTATTTTCGTTAATATTATTTTTACATATTATAATTTTTATTATAATTTTTTCACATACGACTGTAATAACCTTTTTAAAGATCTAATAAAACCTGTTTTTCAAGTTTTTCTACTTAGAAAAAAGGTCTGGTGGATTTAAGAAGGTGATCCGTCAGACCTTGGATTCGTTCTGTAAAAGGTTTTTCACTCGGTTTGTTAAATGTTCCACGACAGTGTACAGTTACTGCCAAAAATGTCATGTGTCACCCCAAGGTACGGTGGATTCCAACACAGAAGTGTCGTACAAGCACCCTGAAGCTCTTGCCATTACACCTGTGCTGTGAGTACTGTGTTCTCCGTCCCAAGTCCCTGCACTCTCTCTACCTGTCCCACAGGTAAGCCTCACGTGTAGCAGGCGTGTCTTCGTTTAACAAACAGGAAGAGACTGCTTCGAGATCTGTCATCCAAGACAATCGCAGACCAAAGGAGACCCCGGACACCCATTGAGCTGATGCCAACGAACCTTCAGATAATTCTCCAACTGTTCCTCCTTACTCATCCTTCTCCTCATCCCACCACCAGACCCCATCAAGCATTTTTTTCCCTTTTTCAATTTTCGACTTCCTCGTTCACTGCTTTTCTCGGCTGTCTTTCTTCCTGCTGTCTCAGAATCACTTCTCGAGCTTTTACCACAATTTCTCCATCGCTTTGCCCCAGCCTTCTCTATACATGTCCACCAAACATAAGCGATCACCCCAACTGGACAGGAGGACATGGGAGAAGACCCTAAAGGAATTGGAATCCGTGATGAAGTTTCGAACGGCCCCCCAACTTCACAGAAGCCACCCCTTCATTCCAGACGTCGTGCAGGCCATCATAATCGCCTTGAAACAGATATTGCAGCAGAACTTGTGGTCTGAGCTCAGTCACAACCTCTACCTACAGGTCACCTTAGAGAGTCTTCTCCGCAAGGCAGGGCAATGCTCTGGCATGCTGCGCCAGACACATCAAGGCGAAGGAGCCTTACCCAGGTAAGTCCGGTAGATGTCCAACTATTGTTTGACTACAAGTCCACTGACAAACAGGGCAGAATAAGAGTGATGGGAGTTGTAAGTAGTAAATTATGACTCGATTCCATAGAAACCTATTGGCCTCGTGTAGAGCTATAATGAGGAGTGCGTTGTATGGTCTCTGCTGTCTTGTGTATTCTGAGACATGTCTGTTACGTTACTGAGAAGGAGGTAGATAAATGGAGCAGCTTCCCAGCAGAAGTGGTAGAGGCTAATACAGTGAGGGAATTTAAGCATTCATGGGATAGGCATACGGCTCCTGAATCTAAGACGAGACCAACGACTGATTAAGGGTGGAATGGGTCTGCCATATCTCTCGATATCTTCAAGACTAAGACAGAAAATGACCTCTGGTCCTCCATACCAGGTGAATACTTGTTAGTGGCGTAAAAAAGTGTTCTAGATCAGTATGTACAAGGAGAACATGATTTCCTGGGGTAGCAGGGCTGTATCGCCTGTATGAAACATAATGACAATGATAAACGACAAAGGGTCGAGAGCGAAGGCAGAATCGTCGGTACAAGAATAATAATAAAGAGCAAACAGCGAGATGAATACACTCATACAAACCGGCCGAATGAAGCAGGTGCTCTGACGTAAAAGAAGTATTTGTTTATGCAATACATCTTAGGACAGTTCCAATGACATCGTAGATCAAGAATGCGTGCCCTAATAATAAACGAGGACCTTGCTTTATAACACAAAGACAATACGGAACAGTAACCTGTCCGGTTCTGGAATGGCATGACACTCATTGTCTCCACATCCCCAGTCACTAGTCAATTAAAAGTGATTAGCACTCAATATTCTGAAAAGAACATTCTTGTCTTGG
The DNA here is from genome assembly GCA_009364415.1 of Spea multiplicata. Lineage (NCBI taxonomy): Eukaryota > Metazoa > Chordata > Amphibia > Anura > Pelobatidae > Spea > Spea multiplicata. The sequence continues at coordinate 61,338 of VKOC01017718.1, read as the reverse complement.
GCTATTCTTAGGTCAACTCAGACTTTATGGGCTTTATTGACAAAAAAAATGTAATGTAGAAATGTAAATATAGTATTTTGTACAACTGAGGGATCGTTTAGAATCTAGTGTTTCCATCGGTGCAGATGTACTAGAAAATCAAATATTGCTGTAAAAACATAGATAGACATCGGCAGCAGATCTCAAGGCGCTTTTTTCTAAACTTGACACTTGATCTGATAAACTCCGAAACCAGGAAAATAGAGAAAATTAACATAAATAATATGCGTCAAAGAATATAAAAAGAGTCTGTTTTTTTTTCACATTTCCAAACAAACAAAAGGTAGAATAACCTGCTATCTCCTTACAATTTGGAATTTTAAATATGCTGGTCAGAGGAGACCAGAAAGCGCGTGACTTTTGGTGATGTTACTGCAGGGGTGGCAGGAGGTCCACCAAGAACCAGGTGTCCCAATGAGGGTGATTGCAGGTTCCCCATTACTTACTATTGTTCACAGTTGTGTGAATTATTCCAAATACTAAAATAATAGATATAATAAGATAAAATATAGCTCTAATACACTTTTTTTTCATGTTTTTTCGCGTTACCTCTGAAAATGGTCCATTAAACGTAGGCGCTCTGTAATAGAATATACAGAACAGCAAGGAATACAATATGGGAGGCCAAAATATTGCCCTTGAATTATTTCTTACCCTTTAGAACTTCCAATACCCTCGGCAGGTCCTGTTTGGCATTAAAATTGTCACAATGTAATTACATTATAGAGTGGGATAAGTAGCCCAGCCAATTGGCACTGAGGTTGACATTTTGCGTAGGCGATTTGCCAGAAGCCAAAATTTCATTTGCAAACTTTGAGTGTCGCCTTCTAAAGGTCAAAGTGGAGTTGTTGTCCCCTATAGCAATGTTGTTGGGAGAAAGCAGCTGGCGGCTTCTTGATTTCCGGCTGCTTTCTCAAGATCAAGCTGAAACAGAAAAATAACTTTTTTTCCAAAAAGTGTTTTTGAATCGATAATGACATATTTTGTGCTCTTGGACCGTGATCTATAGAAGAAGCCTGGAATGGCTTCTCTCACTGATGAAGTTCAGTGCAATCCCCCTTTGTTGTTTTAATGCAGCGTCTCCTGCGCGGTACTAAAAGTGCGATGTTAGAAATCTGATTATTGTATATTAAGTTATCAGTTATGGCTGATATAACAGAGTAGGAAGGGTATGAGGCGCTGTCCTCGCAGTGATACTATATGTCCAGTCCAGGGAATCATAGGTCTATTACAGAATGCCTACAAAAAGTATGGTAAAATATACACAAATAAAAAAATAATAACTAATAATGGAGTTTGATTATATTGCTATAAAAAGATATACTAAATAAAAAAACAATAATAAATATATATATATATATACTGTTATATATTATTGTTATATTTTTTGTTAAATATATTATATATACATATATATATATACTGTATATATAATTGTTATTTCTTTCCTCATACTCTGACAGTGATTTAAAGTATGATAATAATTTGGAATATGATTTCCTGATAGTAGCAAATCTATAACTAGTATTATCTGGGCAGAGAGGCTAAAATTAGCCGGAATTTCCTTATTGCAAGTTCACACGGAAAGATACATGTAGAGAAGGATATATAACAGAGATGATACTATAGATAATATCATAAAGCGAAAAGCAGGGGATGAAAATACAGGAAACATAGAAGCTTAGAATCTGGCATCAGATCGGCCCCATCCGGCCCCCCCGTCTAGTCTGCCTGTTTCTCCTGCTGTAAAGACTCAGACCTTAATCAGTCGTTGGTCTTGTCCCATATGCCTGTCCCATGCATGTTTAATACCCTCGCTGTATTACCCTCTACCACTTCTGCTGGGAGGCTGTTCCACTTATCTACCACCCTTTCAGTAAAGCAGCACTTCCTTATATTACATCAAAAGCCTTTGACCTTTCGAAGCAAATCCACAAAGGAATATGCAGCTGTAACTCTTACAGCGAGGGGGAAGTAGATTCTGGATTATAGGCAAGAAGATAAACAAAGCAGAATAGATAAAAAACATAAACCTACAAACTTTGTACTACCAGGCATCATAATACTTAAACCATTATTTTCCATGGTAGCGTTTAACCTGCTTGTATAAAATGAAGGGACTGGAATACGTAACGGTTGCCGGGGTTTTACCCTAACTTTTATTTATATGTCTAAAAAAATATATACATTTTCGGTGTACAACTCGGTGTAAACGTTAAGGAAATATTTCGTTGAAATGTTTGTGTGGGGAAGGGAAGCAGCCCGTGGCAGAGCCAGCATTATCCAGCTGACTTCCTGTTCTGAAGATCTCTCCCTCCTCCCACAATGGCTGCCTGAGCCAATCAGAAACAATCAGCAACTTACCAGCAGGAGGGATCATTTCAAATGGAGCAATGGCTTTAATGGCGGATGTGACGTTCCCGTCAGTACCGGGGAGATACTTTTGTTTGGACTGCCCTGTGTGGAGCTGGGACCCCATCAAACCGGACGCTAAGGACCATCGATGTTGGGTTGGGTACTCTACGTCGTCCAGATGGTCTAACCAATTTCTTACGGGAACAGGATTCACATGGTTTAGGGCAGGAACTGCTGAATGGGGTGCAAACAACAGTCGCCTTTGCGTTTTCTGTCGCAGCGGTACATGTTGGTCACGAATTGGTTCATAACACACACGTCTGTCCTTATCCAGCAGGAGGAACCTCAACAGGATGTCGCTGATTTTCAGTCATACGCTCTCTGAACTGAAGGCCATCTTCCCCGGAGGCATTTATCGGGGGGGTTCATATCAGGTCGTCAAGCCAGAAGCTGCAAAATTCTGGGCTCAAGCGTTTGGGATAAGGTGAGCAAAACCAGAAAAGATGACTCTTTATCTTTTACCTATAGCGTGTATATGTATCACATGATCAGGATCACATGATCTAGGGCTAGATTTAAAAAAATGATCAATATGAATATGGCTAGAACAGGATGGAGATAACTTTAAGTGACACTCGTTCATCTCCTGAAGTTCCACTAAGAACTAACACTGTAGGTATATAGAGTTTCACCTATGGAAGCCCCAGCCCCCCCCCCGCACTCATAATACGTGTAATTTATACTATGGTGCAAGGTTCTGTGGGTCTTGACTCCCACTTCCACTGATGGAAGGCTAAACCTAACTCAACTTTGGACATTCCAGATACTAGATACTGGCCTAGATATATATGACAACTTTCCCTTATTGTGTCACTGGCACGTATTCAGACATCAAAACTCAAGAGATCCGCAGAAGCATGAAGTAGAACAGTTGACATCATGGTTGCTACAGATTTCCATGTCAAATAACGCCCAACACATCCAAACGTCACTTAACTCTTTTACTCTCCTGGCCACCCTCCCATATGCGCTAAGATGACATTTATATCACATTGTAAAGTTTGGACCCACGCTGACTGTGTTCTCCGGTACACTGACAGATGCCTGATACAGTGGGCCGAGTTCAAGGAAAGACTGAACTCCGTGCACCCACTGGGCAGTGGACCTCTAGAATCGGCTCTCCGCAGCACAGTTGACCTCACCTGTAATGACCACATCTCGGTATTTGAGTTTGACATCTTCACTCGACTATTCCAGGTAAAACTCAATCAGAACAAACCACAAACAGATTGTAGCAGATGTTGACGTTTGTAGAATTCCTCTTTTCTCTGACGACATCTTAGTGATCGTGGCCTCCAATGGGGTCTCCTTGGTAGGATAGGGTTTACACCTTCAGACCTACGTGTCTTAAGAAACCTGAGCCTTTCTCCCATTTTGAGTCCCAATGAGATCTGCAAAGAAGTCCTACTTTATCTTGTTGATCATCATTGCCCTTTAGACTAGGCACAGATCTTCCTTATTCGTAACTGGGCCACCACGGATAGTACCCTTCTTCACCCTTCACCTAAAACGCCAGTAATTTATATATATACATAGTCTCAATATCTCTTTGAATCAGTATTGTCCTTATATTGTGCTTTTTCGTGCCACCAAAGATGGTCCTAACCCTTTCTCCTCCTGTTTTGGGCTAAGCCTTGGGACACGCTGCTGCAGAACTGGATGCTTCTTGCTGTCACGCACCCAGGATACATGGCTTTCCAGACATACAATGAAGTTAGAGATCACCTACAAGGACACATCCACAAGCCTGGGACGTACGTACAGATCCATAGCTTAAAGCTTGGTTTTAAAACAATGATTACGAGTATTATTAATGGAAAAAATGCAAAAAAATTAATAAATAAAAAAATAACGTGGTCTTGTTTGCCGTGACCTTGTATTTTAAATGTTGTGAAGACATTTTGCATAAATGCGAATATTCTAAATGTTGCAACGTGCTTACTGGTATCAATGGATTTTAAAGTTTCCCTTCAATTAACTTGAATTAACCTATTGTTTAATTAGTTATTCATTCAAACAAGCCTTAACGGGTGAATTAGAACATTAACAAGAACTTGAAATTCCGGTAGGTCAGGTCAATAGAGAAGGTTCTTTTGGGCAATGATTGTGATAAACTCTCGGAGTTTTGGTCTTTTTTCTTGTAGCTACATCTTCAGATTGAGCTGCACACATCTTGGGCAGTGGGCTATTGGCTACGTGACATCTGACGGTACCATCCTTCAGACCATCATACATCACAAATCTCTATATAAATCGCTAAAGGAAGGAGAGGAAGACGGACAGTAAGTATACCTACAGGGCAAGATAAACCTTAATATCCATTTGGGGCATCTTAAAGACCCAGAAAGACTTGGTAGGATTGGTGGGAAACGGCTACACTTAGCTAGAACCGTCTTTAATTTATTGACAAGCCAGCTTCTGCTGGTTGGCCCCAAACCTTCAAAGGTTCTCCAGGTCCACTACTCCATCTTCGCACCCTTCTTTTACGTGACCTCTTTTCTTTCCCTACTTCCATCTCAGACGTCCCTATAAATCGTTGGAAAGGTAGAGTTCTTTCTAGAAAGACAAAACCCCAATGGCTGACTCATTATGGTCACTTAGAAGTCCTCTGCCCACTGCAACGTGCATCAGGCTGCAACAATAGCCCTGAGCTAGATGAAAACACGGAGTGTTGTCTAAGGTGGGATAGTAGATCTGTCCCCAGAGGTTTAACCACTTACTGTTAGTAACGCTTAACACCAGATCTACATAAATCCAGAGACATTCCAGGAACTAGTAGGTTCCTAGTAGGTTTGGTAACCTCTAAATATCTGTATTCCAGCTACCTCTACCCAAATGGACTAAGTGAAAACCCAGATTTATCAGCACTCGAAAACCCATCACCAAACACGGTGGTCAACGTGACACAGGTACGAGGCGGCGGCTACACACGAATATTAGTGTTCCTAACATCTAGCAAACATCCAATTATTATTGGATCTATTTACTTTTTTTATTTTGAATGCTAACCTATCTTACGTTTATCATTTCTGTATGATAGGAGAGAAAGGGTTAACCGTATACTTGTATATTCTCCCCCCGACGGAGACGACCTTCTTTAATAAATTGTTTGTTTATTTTATTTTTATATTGTAAGTTCACTGGAGAACCAACGTGTAGCTTGATATAATTCTTATTTTATGATCTAGATCTAGTTATTCTTTACCTGTTGCCTTAAGAGATGAAAAATGTTAATGTCATTGTCTTCTTCTACCGACGTGTCCCGACGTGTACTCGCTATTATTTCTAATAATTATTTCTAATTTATTACCCATGCATATTCTCTGAATATAATTTCAGAATATTATGATATTATTGTTGTAGCCGTATTGCAGCCCTGTTTGCCTTTACTTACTTTTATAAAGCTTCATCTTTGAAAATCGATGTCTGCCATCATATGGTTATACACCTGTCTCACCACTAGATGTCACTGTCTGCATTCTCCAGACTTTAGATCGCTAACGGCGAAGATAGAATCGTGAAAAGAGCCGATGGTCTTTCTGGCCATTCTACCTGTCTACTTGTTTTAAAATGATGGCAGGTGCAATGTATACCACACCGCAACCCCCCCACCTGGAAAATTTTACCGTTGGAACTCCTGCCTATACTTCCTTGGGAGCCCCTCTCCCTTTTTCCGCCCCAATGCCCCTCTTTTCTAGGAGCTCAGAATGTTTGCTGGGTATGAGGGTATCATAGGGTTCTACAGCCCTAAAAGCCAAAGTGTAATGTGCACATAACCTAACTCCAGGGGCAAGTGGAGAGTGCATTGGAAGAGCTACGCTGCCTAATGTCAGGAAGCAGCCACCATGCATGGTAGCTGAACGGCATTTCGGAATAACACTGCTGAGACTGCGGGGAATCCGGGTCCGGTGGAACGGATAATGTCCCTTTAATGTCACATCGCCCAAGAGTCTCTCCAGCCGATGGAAAACTGCAACAAAGAAAGGCATGAGAAGCATTGGAGTTCTAGGAGGGGTTGGTGTTCTACTTAAAGTGACCACAAGGGTTCCTATTTGAGTAGAATGACATTCTAGAAATTGTAATCATTGTAGAATGAGATGCAATAAATTGCTATCTGGTTGTAAGATAACACGTGGCAGTTTAATGTTATTCTGGAAGGAAAGATTTTAGAATTGCTAGTAGAGTAACAGAACCTTTACAATCGACATAGAATAAGACATTGGGTTTTGTTCTTTGGACTTGGGGTACCAACATTGTCCACCAACAATCTCGGCTCATTATATTGTCCGTGGCTACTACAAGTTTTAGTTATTCCGTTTCTTTTTTCCCCTTGGATATAAACTTTGCCTGGATATCGTCCGCCAACTCCTATCACTCTGTCTCTCTCGTTCCTCCCCTATGTGTATAGGAGCAGTGGACCGTGTACTCCGACATGGACTTTAAACTCTGTAAGATCTGCGCAGACAAAGAGAAGAACATTCGGATACAGCCGTGCGGACATCTAATATGCGACGATTGCTTGACAGGTTGGCAGGTAAATAGCCTACCATCGAGCCGGGAAAGGGGAGTGGCTTAATGGCGGGTTATTTATGTCAGCCAATGAGCAAAGCCCCACCCACTTTTGCACTGATATGCCCCACCCATTTTCTTTTATTGATTTTTATGCATTTTTTTAACATCGAATTACATTTGTCTCACTCGGGGGCGGGTATTTTTAATGTAGTCCTGTTATTAATTTAAGAAAAAAACTATAAAAAATGAAATTATTGTGTTTGGCAGCGTTGCCATGTTTGATCTAAAAGTATTTTTTTTTAAAAAAAACCAAAACATCCCTTTATATGAACAAACCAAACGAGAAGTTTTGTAATTCGGAAATACTTGCTTTTCCGATCAAAATGTATCAATGGAACACTTATTTCTTAAAACAAATTGCCCCAGAACAGCATTCCAGACACAAAGGTTAATACCCCCCCCACACCGAAAAAGGGAAACTACGAGGCTTTATAGATGAGAATGTGGGAGGAGCATGATCGGAATGGGTGGGGCATAGTTTAAGGTATTCTGACTCCATTTTTATTTTATCCCTACAGAACTCTGCCGGAGTCACCTGCCCTTTTTGTCGCGCGGTCATTACAGGAAAAGAGTTCATTCATCTCGAACTGCAGCCCGAGGTAGGTGTTGTTGGTTTGATGAGTCAGTGGGGGGGTCTCGCCGACGTCGCGGGACGCGCAATGTTTTTAATGGGGAAGTGGGCAGGGGAGACCCCTCGGGCGTTGACTCGGAGAACTGGAGAAGCGGTTCTTCTCCAGGAGTTCTTCCCAGGTATATCCATGCCACATGCTTAGGAGAGAACATAAATACTATCCATTTAAATTGAGTGTGTGAGACATGCTTGGAAATTGGAGGACCCAACGGGGTTCCAAAAATGAATGGCCCTGTAACCAAATATCTTGCCTGCACTTTGAGAAAACCAGCCTTTTAATCGACATATAATTTTGTCCTAGCTGAGCACCGCGCCAAGCACTCAACCAGAAGGTTGTCCCATCGATCCAGAGGAGGAGGATTGGATCAGAAACAGGCCTCTGCCGCCACCCCCTCAGAGGCAATCTCCGAGCCCTCAGCCTCCCGGACCATCTCGGGTGTCCACGCACCCACCGGTTCCTCCTCCGAGAATGAGGATACGTGCGTCTGACATCATCCGGAATCAAGAAACACCCAGGGGTGTAGAAGTAGCTAACAGGATAGGGTGGAGCGCACCCATCGTCCAATCAAACCCCACAGGTGGCTACCCCAATACAGCCAACATTCACTGATAGGATTCATACATTCTGTATTCTACCAACACTGCAACCATGAAAACTTTCTTAATTGACAATTAACCCATTAATGACAAAGCCCGTACATGTGCACTGCTTTCAATGGGTTTTGGGATCGCCCATTGTCCTTAAAGGGTTAAAATTATGCCTGAAATTGATGGTTTGCGTTACTACACATCCTGCGGTGCGCACGGACGACGATCAGCCCTGTCTTACATTTTTAATTGTATTTTTCAACCAATAATGACACGGGAGAGGAGCTACCGGCTCTTCCTGACTAGACAGGAAGTGATGTCAATGAACCTTTACGTGTATAATGTATGCATGACCATAAACTGAAATGATACTAAAGCAGAGTAACCCATGAGTAAAAAAAAATACTCACATGATACACAATTCAGGGAGAAATTCATGTTTACGAGGTGAAAAGATAGACCTGCGCGTGAATTTTTAGATTTTTAATATATATATATAATTTATTATTAAACAATAACAATATAAAGTCAGCTGAATGGATCATTTTAGTGGATATTTTTTACCCGTTCTTTTAGATACTCAACCTCTGTTGTCTCCGTGAAATAACTATTATGTGATGTTTCCACCACAACTGATTTTTTTTTATTATTAAAAAAACAAAAAACTGAAGGTGTATGGAATTCGTTTCCCATTCTGTCGTTTCCAAATATTTTACTTATAGTAATAAAGGAACTAACCTGGAATTAATTTCAAATGGTTTCGCGTGTGTTTGGAGGTTGAGGACATCAGCGACCGCTTGGCGGAGGCAAACTCTCCATCAGAAAATAAAATTCAAAAATAAATAAAATCAATATAAATAATATATATTATTTGTATGCACCCTGTGGATTATTCTGCTAAATATAATTAATAATAATAATAATAATAATAATAATATGATAATAATGACAATAATCATTAATATATCTCGCGGGAGGATTTACGTGGAAGGAAGATCTGGGCTGAAGCACATTTATATTCGGGTGAAGGAGGTTAGCGTACTGTCAGGAACCTTCAAACCCAAAGGTCAAGCCACAGCGATCATTGAATGGCATTATGCTTTCTAATGAATTCTCTATCACCCAACTGAATGCAGAATGAAGAAAAAAAAATCAATATTTTTTCTGCTTAAACAAAGACTTACGCGGAAGGTAAGCAAGAAATACCAAAAACACTAAAATATTCAAATACAAGACACATTATTCTCAGATTCGTCACGAAAGCCCAAGATTGGACTGTAGATTTCCCATGGAACCCATCAATCATTGACCTGTCTTCTCTTTTTTTCGGTGAAGACAGTAGTGGCGTATTATATCATGTCATAGTCTTGCGCTCCACCTTTTTACGAATGTGCAGCTCCAGCTGGATGCAAACCACGAAGGGCCACGCCGGCTCGGCAGGGCCTGTTGGGGAGATCAGTGATCCCACGTTACCTGTTTTATTGAACAGTGGCCCTATAAGGGAGCCTGGTCACCCAAAAGGGGAGATTAGTTCCCCGTCATCCCATACTTGGGATCTCTCCGCGTTTTGCCCGGAGACTCCAGGGGAATCGACACCTCTTCTGGTCTCCGAGTGAAAACCGGGAAACGCGCCCGACTCCATGTCCTTTCTCCCCTTAAACAGCAGGACTCACTGCCCTCATCCCACAAGGCCAATGGCGTCAGAAGGCAGACCTACTCAGCCTTACAAATATGTATCAAACCAGATTCCCGCCTTGAGCTTCATCCTTCTGAGATGTTAAGATATATGATAAACCTGTAAGAACTAAGAAGCATTATGGAACATGCAAGATATATAATAAAAAACTTGATGTAATCAGGTCCTTCAAGAACTGGAGGTCAAAAACTTTGATAAAGCTGAAAGACCCCATCGCCCCAATAAACGACTCTCACAAGGCTGCAAACTGGTCTTCTTCTGTAGGACATCTGATGATCCAGGGACAGTCAAGGTCACCATACGGTTACTTCAACAATCCTAACAGTCATGAACCGCTTGTAACTTTTAATTCCAGTCCTCCGTTCCAAAAAATGTATTTTTAGACAAATTTATCAACATTTCGGCCCACTTAACATTTAGAATTAATCTTCGTGGAAACTTTTATTCAGCATAGTTTAGGACAAAAAAAGGAAAAATCCCCAGGGAAGGTGAAGTAGGCATGGAATAACAGTTCTAAAGGCAAGAGAAAATATACAGTTTCCTAACTGGCTCTTGTCAAGAGGTTTGGGTCTGTTTTTATTGAGTGTGAATTGCGAATCGGCTTAAAAGATATACGGTAATTCACAGCATGAGGATGAATTTTATAGCGAATGGAAGAATGCCTGGGATAGAGTCACAGCTGTCCAGAGAAGGATACTGAAGGAGGAATTAAGTTTAAGCATAAGATAAGGAATGATTAAACCAGATGGTCTAGTTGGTTCTTATTGAAGCAAATGTTATAATTCCACTCCTCGAGGCATTAATAATTAGAGCCGGCAGAATAGATCGACATCGTTGTCAAGCGGTTGGGTTTGGTTGGGGTAATTTTGACATGTGAATGTCACACGAGGCCACGGTTTCATGGGTGTGATAGGGTGTCGCTTGTAATTATCACTACGTCACACCAATTAAGCATAATGTGATTAGACATCCCATCTTTGCCCAGCTGTGATGTCACTTTCGATTAAATAAGGCCGGATGTTGGCGAACGTGGATTTGTAAAGCCGGCTCTCAAATGTAACTTAAACAAATACCTTCTAGGAATTTAGGAATACTAAAATCCTGACATCATACCGGTGGATACACGACTGGAGAAGAACGTCCCTTGGACCAAGAACAGCGAAGAAGAACTTCCTTTGGACCAAGAACAGTGGAGAAGAACTTCCCTTGGACCAAGAACAGTGGAGAAGAACGTCCCTTGGACCAAGAACAGTGGAGAAGAACTTCCCTGGGACCAAGAACAGTGGAGAAGAAAGTCCCTTGGACCAAGAACAGTGGGGAAGAGCTTCCCTTGGACCAAGAAGAGTGAAACCCACCATATGCATTTGCCTCTCCAGCCCCCCCTCCAGGTACTTGGCTGCTTTCTACACCCACGTGGTATCCTCACCACCAGTCAGAACCATCGCTGGCTTGGCGAGATGCCCCGTGTCCAGAAAGTGCTCCCATTGATACTAAAGGGAGTATTTTCCTCCGACCTATTGATTGAGTCACCAAGAGAACCATGGAAAGTGCATTGTGCTGCAGCTGTGGAGCTGCAGCTTCACCTTAAGCTACGTGATTTATTTTATTTTTTCGAACAACGCATATTCAAGTACTTACAATGAATTCTTCCTTGATGAGGCGTGCATGCTACACTCCAGCCATTGTATGAGCTTTAATGGCGTCTTTAAAAACATGCTTATTTTGATAAGTAATTGCGCAGAGAGGTTTATCAGTATTCTCTCTGTGTGTTCTGTCACTTTCCCCATGCTCCAGCTATCTGCATTGCTCGCATACTCACCGTCAGCCAGCTCCGGGCTCTGCCAGGGTCCCGGGTGGGGGGGTCCGCGGGGTGGTGAAAACATTTTTACGCATCCGTGTGGCACTGTATCACGTTACACACACTGCTTCAGGAATCTGATGTACTTTCAAACATTGTCAAACACCATGACGCTGCATTGCATTAATGTGATTTATTTGCATTCTGAGCGTTTCTGGGTGCCAGGGGATTCCACCCGTCCGCCGGTTTTATTTACACACTCCGAGCGTGGAGTTAAGAGGAGGAATTGAATCGATCCCATTAGGATCGACCTCGCCAAGGTGCAGCCAAGAATCTGCTGTGAGACCAAAACAACAAGCAAATTAAGCCTTCGACTTGTCGAGCACGATGGGAGTTTTACAGCAGCTGACGGCCGACATGTTGTCCAGTCCTTTTGTCAGGAATATGGGCATTCAAGAGTCCCCTGCCACCAGCTGACCGCCATATTGGGCCTAACACGCAAAAAAAAACATGAGGCTGTGGGGTTTATGTGTAAAAAAAATTCTTGTGCAAAGTCTAAAAAGTGTTTGGTTTTTTTCACCATAGCAACCAATTGAATGTTCCTGAAGATCAGACCATAATCAGTTGTATAGTGACAGGACCATGTTTCAAACGTAAATGTTATTTTGGCCCCTGCGACCTTAAGGGAATATCCCATTAATCAGTGACGATGGACCTAAGGAGCCATTATTTGAATTCAACCTGCTCTTCCAGCTTCTTTCTTTAAGTGGATAGTTGATTAAAAATAATATTAATAATAATAAAAATAATAATTATTAGATGCTAATACCTGCCAGGAGTTAAAATTAAAACACTCCAAACTACAGAGATCCAGACAATTGTGTAATGAAAGTATTTGTAAAATAAACATTGGTAAAGGGTTGGAGGTGTGTAGATTTGAGTGTCCATGAGCTTTATACCCATGGCGGTGATAAACATCAAAGCAGGAGCAAGCCTCAGCCTTTGGAAGTTATTTACCTAGCAATAATGATAGAACAAAGTGAAAGAAACATGCCGTACAGCCAGAAAACACAAAGCTTTCTGTAGACATTCCAGATCTCCTGGACATGGAGTACCAGGGTATGTAGTGAAGCTTCTGAGCAGAGCAAAAGGGTGGCATTCCAGGGCAAAAACCACCTTGACTTAGCATGCCCATGCTCTTTTTCCTCCTTGAGGTAGAGTGAATGGAAAAAGAACACAATATTTGAGAGGAGGATACTAAGCGGAGAGTAATGTAGGGCTACCACCAGAAGATGCTTGGCCAAGTGTTTCACAGCTTTAAATACAGCTCCAATGATAGGTTTCTCGACTTTCTCTGGTCAAGGCGACACACAATGGATGCTTGCTGTGTTCCATCATTACAATTCCCTTAGCTGTCTTTACACAATGTATATTCTATATTCGAAAGACCTGTCCCCCTTCTGAAGTTTTGATTAAATGGGGACAATGCCCACATATTAGGTCATGATTGCACAGCTCCAGTCCTGGAGGACCACAAACAGTCCAGGACTTCTGTGTACCAATGCCTGAAGGCTGGTATCATCCATAACTGTGTGTCCTCAAGGGCTACTGCTCTCCAGTTCTGTATCTTCTCTATTAGAAGTTAAGAATGATTCGGTGTGGATCGCACTTGCTGTTATTGTCTTGTGTTCTTTAGACAGAACTTTCCCCACAATACCGACCTGGGAAGAATTTTAATAGGAAGGCTTCAGATGTGATCTCCTTAAATTTCCTCTGTATTACCTGGTGAGGCTTTCTAACGGTAGACTGTCTAGGTATCCATTGTCTTGAAGATGGAGGCCACCACAACGCATGACTAATAAGTCAACTTTTTCACTTAACGCAGGACTAGATCCTAAAAAATATAAATTAAAGTGTAATACTCTGGCCTTCCACACTGTGTCATTGTTACTCTTACATTCTTTTGTCGCTCCCAACTCATCTCATCGTAAAACATTGACAGGAATGCTAGATATTCCCGGTCAGCCGAGCAAGTATCATCAGAATGAGCAACTGTGTATATAAATATCTCCAATACGTGTACATGAATGAGTGTGTTAGTGTAAGTATGTTTATAACACGCAGTGTATGTGCATTAGTGTGTACATGAAGTTAGAATTTGTCAAACAGACTTAGAAAGAGTACAGAAGAGAAGTTGTGGAATCCCAGCCACCCATCTGATGATCATCTTCGGCCTTCATACATCACGGACCTTAATTCGTATTTCTCAAATACCAGAATCTACTACAGTGTTTTATAATGTTTGTTTTAACTTTATTCACCCAGATATCTGTAATGTTATTTCCATAAAGGTTATCCTTTTGCTATGATAGTTCCTGAGATTCAATCAGTATGGGTTTTGGTTGAACGGTACAAGTCCTCTAGAGGGGGCTAGTAAGTCTAAGGGCAAGTAGAAGCATAGGTGACGGTAATCAGAAGCTATGTACAAAGTAGTCACAATTGGATTTTTTTAGTAGCAGCTCATCAACTATTCACTAAAAGATAGCCCAAAACTGTAACATCTCAGAAAAATAAAATAATACCTAAGACAAAATAATTCAGAAGTAGACAAAACAAACATTCTGGTTCTTTCAGGTTACCTGAAGAGTTTAATAAGTGCGATACAATGTCTATAGTATTAAATGGATACGTTGTTCCAGTGACTTGTTCCAATGTTCTTAAACTGAGTAGATTTACAACTGGAATAAGCGACCCTTTATTCCATGGAGTCGCCGTATTGGGTTGGACATCATGCTAAGTGCCACCACAGCTTTGGCTTTAGAGAGGCACAATTAGGAAATGTGTATGATCGCAACGAGAATATTATTATTATTATGAGAATCATCTCATGTAATGGGCTTCCATTTTGTTCTATAGGTCAACTTATACCTGCCAATTGTATGACCTCCTACCATTACGTCCTCTGCATCATGAGACTTTCATGGACATCAGATCCATAAGGGGTGTCTCCAGTGGTAGATTTACCTTGTGCCCTGCCCTGGGCCTGATCCAAGGACCTCCCAAGCATCCCTTTGGATTTTTAATTAAATGCCAGGGCTATTTTTTTCAACTTCAACATAATATGTGTGATCTGTGTGCCTGAAAGAGGTGTTTATGCTTGAGTGTGGTTTGTGTGTCTGAGGGTACTATGTATCGTAAACCCACCTGGCTCTCTAAAACCTGCCCCTATATCCAACTAGCCCCAACCCTTCATGAATGAGGACTTTGGCTAGCCTACCTGGAGAAGTTCCTGGGTATAGGTAAGGCCGCTCTTGGGATTAACCCATTCAAATCCGGACTGTTGGAATCTATGAGATGGATCGATCAAGTAGCTTCCTGTAATGGCTATAATTATACCGTAAAGCAATGAAAGACGACATATGCTGAAATCCCATCTGGTCTGATAAATAGCGCAGGCTGAGAAATACATGCGAACGCTGTCTGTCATAATATTATCCAAAGCAGGCGCATCGTGGCCAAGTTCCAGCTGGAAGGAGGCAGTCTGGATATGGAAGAAACGCAAAATAGAGGCCAGGGCTTGAAAATTTCATTCAGATTTTGTTTGCAATCAAATTAGTCAAAACCAGATGCTACAATTAAGTGTCTATAAAAAAAACAGAAGGAGCAGAAGTCCCCTGGATCTCTTATGGGGAAGGGATCAGAAGCCACCCGACGGGGAAAGCAACCAAGCTACTTTTCGGTAATGGGAAACCATTACTACTGGTCCCCATTTAAAGATTTTACTGGTCTATCTATGAAACGCAGGTTTTGTGGCCACTACATAGCATCATCACTTTAAAGCTTTGAGATCCTCCATGTTTCTCCTAAAATGCCACCTCCCCACTATGTCGGGCACCCCCAGACATAACAGTCTCCGCTTTGATTGTATTCTTGGGGACAGTTAAAGGTGAGCTATCCCTGTTCTAACGATCGTCCCAAAATACCCAGCTATTTCACAGTGTCCTTGTTGTGTCTTTGATGTGGTTGTTTGGAAGGTGAGTGGTTTTTTTTTTCCGGTTTCTCTCTCGGGCCACATTCTCTCTCTCTCTCTCTCTCTCTCTCCCCCTTCTCTTCGCTCATCACTAACAGTAATTGCATTGCTGGCAGGCTATGGCTTTTATCTCTCTCTCCCTCTCTATCCATTCCCAGATCAGTTCTTTCATATCTGCATTTTTAACTTCTACTGTACCTAGCTTCTGCAGTTCTGACTCTTTTTTACTTATTTCTGTACCTTTTTTTAATATATATTATATTTATCCCACCCAGCCTCACCTACAACTCACCATTTAGTGAATAAACCCCTCTACGTGTCTCATTCAGCGTTTAACATTCCATAGTTTGCCCCCATACCCCTATCCGCCTCTCGCTCCTTCTTCCAAGTTCTATCCAGATCATATTTGGCCTTTACCTATACCTTTAAATGTCTACGGTTGCCCTGCCTGGGTCTATATAGTTCTATCACCTTCTCCACTAGCTTTCCCCTTTAATTTCTCTCCCCTCCCCCTCTCTTCCAGTGATACCCCCTCCTCTTGCACCTGTAGAGTGCCAGTTACAATCAGTCACATCAGGACACCGCTGATACCTTACACCCTCGGAGGGCAGAATTTAATGGGTGAAGAGCAGCCTCTGGGAGGAGATACCCTCTTTGCCTCCGTATTCCCTCTCCCCCTTCGTATTCCCTCTCCCTCCATTCCCATCCCCCTCTCCTTTCAGCAGTGCCTTTCCTCGTTAGCATTACACCTATCACTCCCATCGCCTCTTTCTCTCATTCTGTATACCATACAATGTTTTAAGCATCTCTCTTTTCTTGGATCCACATGTGAACTTGGCTCTGACTATGTCATTCTCTCACCGGATTTTTTTTCCACCCATTTCTCTACTCTTTTTTTCATTCTACTCTTTTTTGATTCTCACCGAACCCATTTTCTCTTTGACAGACAGTAAATTTTAATGTCAGTCCTTTCATAAACCATTTTATTGAACAAAACAGCAGGGTGTCTCAGCTCTTTTCTACATGAAACCCCTCCATCAGCTTCTTTTTTCTGTCCTTTCTCTGTATTTTACGCACTTTTGGCTTTCTTACCTTCAAGTCTACCCCAATCCCTTTTAACTACCTTCATTCACTTACCCAAACCTTTTCTCATTCTCCATGCAGCATTAATCAATTTTCTTCTATCCCAGCGTTTTACTAAAGTCATTCCCTCAAAATCCCGTATTGGTCCCTTTCTCTTTTATCTATTTTCCTCCTATCCAATTTTTCCTTTTTCTTCTTCTACCCAATTCTAATCTCCTCTACTTTTCTCCCAACCTTCTTCCTCATTCTCACTCACCCTTCCTTACTGTATTTTTTCCCACTGGCTTTTTGATTAACAAAAGCTTTTTCTTCTGACATATTGATTCCCTGATTTATTTGATATTCTGCAGTGGATGCCAACTCATTCAATCTCGCTGCTCCATGTTGCTTTCGTCTGTCTGCAGTCACATGACTAATCGTTACACTCGACGTTCAATTAGACCGTAGTTACGGTTGGCTCCTATACTTGCTCTTCATGAACCTCATACGTTTCATCTAAACCCCATTTCTTCTTGTAATATCTCAAAATATTTCTCCCTTTACCTAAATCATAGCCTTTTCTACAAATTTAGAAAGGTTACAGCCATGGCTTAACTAAATGATGAAAAGCCACAGGATAACAAACCAAGAACAGCTTTATCGGGCCATCATTACGCAAAAGATCAAACGGTTCTATCAGCAGAACCTACAAAATCTACAAAGGAGAACATGGCCTTCTGAACTTTGTGAGAACTCTGTAACTTTGTAGAATTTGTAAAATTAGAAGCATCATTCATAGTACTTAATGCCCATGCTTTTCCCAGAAGTCATTCTTTAAGCCAAATTGTATCCTACTCATATTTGTAGGGTTACCTGTTCTGAAAGGTATGGGGGATTGTGCTAAATCCCCCCTAAATGCATTTGCCCCTTTCCTCATCCGCAGCGAAATGCCCTGCAGGAGATGCACTCGGACTTGAACACCATGTGCCCAGTGAGCATGTGTAAAGTATTCCTATTGGTTCCAATTGGAGCACTTTACTGCCACTGATTGGCTGCTTAGGCCATCAATCAGTGACAGGAAAATACTCCTATGGATTCCACTGGGAGTAATTTACTGCCAATGATTGCCAGTTTAAGCAGTTGACCGGGGGGCAAGAAATAATCGGATTAAAAGGAAGAAAGAGGATTTTGCACCATGGCTAGGTAAGTGTTTTATGTTTTATTCTTGGAAGAATGCTTGTGAAAGTACACATGGAGGTTAGGATTGCCTACAGAGCACTTCAATTCTATTGTAGTAGGGGTGTCAGGGACATTAGACTGTTCAAACCACCTGAAATGACTCTCATCCGAAGGACAGCTTCCTTATCTCAACAAAAAAGCCCGCAGGCTGCATCAATTACTGACGTAGTAACCACCGACATTTTGTAAACTGTATCCTGCACCTACCCCAAAAATAGAAACATTTTACCAAGATCTGGGCGGAGAAGTCATTCAATAATTGGTCCTTCGACTTTTTATGCTTTGTTATAAAATATTCATTTTGCTCACTGCTACTTAAACAACTTCGATGCGTTTGTTTAAAATCCTGCCAGACGTTGATAAGTGGCCAAAGGATTTCTCTGGAGCCTGCGACAGTCAGCTGATTGCATTTCACTTAACTATTCCGAGCACCAGGCCACTCGTCCAGACACTGATGTTGAGATTCGCAACGTTAACGCTCAAGTACCAGCAACACCGCGGGCTTTCAAACTCTTCTTCATCGTGTGTTTGGTCAATTGGTCGTTCATCAGACTAGGTTTTCAGATGGAAATCTAATCTTTGGCCGGGAAGAGCTATGGTGGGGTTTTAAAGGTCTCGGGGATTGCCGATGTGACCAAGTCCCAAGTCCCAAATGGTTTTGGTGCTTCTGAATCCCCTGAAATCCTCCTCACACATACTTTAGTCTTTGCTCTTTCATCTGGTGAGAAATCCAATGGAATTGGCACAAAAAAAGTCATGTATGGCAACTCAAGTTAAGCTCAGAGAGCAACTGTCTGAGCTCACAACCAGGAGTTTAGTAAACCGTACGCATGGGACCTTCTCAGTTAAGGACATACCCAAAGAATATGGTGGGATTACTATCTAAAGAATAGTAATCCAACCATTTATTTTATTACTCTTAACATAGTTTAGAGTCTGAGTGGAGTCCTGCTATGGAGCAAATTGGAAAGAACTGGATATTGCACATGGCGCATGTTCTCTGCCAGATGTGTCTCATAGTGCTTCATTATTGAGCTACCTGGGCTGGACTTGCCCTCCGAGACTAAATGTTGGCAGCCTTCCCCTGGAGGATAGGAAGCAGGGCTTTTAGGGCTGTAGAACCCTGTGATACCCTCATACCCAGCAAACATTCCGAGCTTCTAGAAAAAAGGGACATCAGAGGAGGAAAGAGGGGCATCAGGGGAGGAAAGAGGGACATCAGGGGAGGAAAGAGAGGCATCAGGGGATGAAAGAGAGGCATCAGGGGAATTCGGTCCTACGTGAGATGGGAATAGAATAGTCAGCAGGCAACATAACTGAAATGGTCTGCCCAGGGTTCCTTTTCACTTATTCAGCAGACTCTAAAGAACATTCAGATGGATGTTTTACAAATTGCATGAAACTGGTAGCACTCAATGTATAATTGATGAGATTTATTGGAAATTAACCAAGTGGAACATTTGGAATAAATGATGTTTCTAATGTACTAAACAAAGTACAGAAAGTTTGTCTGGTGAAAAACAATACAAGCAAAGATCCCTCTTGTTTCTAACCCACAGGCACCACAAATACATTAAATGTGAATTACTGTCCATTAATGGCTTAATTGGCTGAGGGAACATGGTGGACATTAGAGGAAAAGAAAGCTGCAGAAAAAGGTATGTGAGACGCTATTGGGCACTGGCCAGTTTGGCCAGTCCTGTCCTCAATCTCCTTGCTCTTTATCTACTTTGGTCAGGACCTGAAATTCCTTGGCAATGCATCAGGCTGACGAGATGAATCACCTCTTAGTCATTTCTGTATCATTTATGATGGGTAAATTTTATATGTCATATGCTGGAACAGGGTGATTCACAGGTAAGGAACCCAAAAAAGATGCATCTAACCCTTTCCAGTAACTGTGGAGCATGTTCTAGTCAAGGGGTTGATGCTTTGCCAGCATTATGACTGTAAGAGCATTATGGGAGATGTAGTCCACAACATCAGGAGAGCCGAAGATTGCCTACCCCTGTTCTAGTCCAAAGGGAATTCTACCAATAATTATGTTGACATCTTCAATGACTTAGGACCAGCATAGTTACACAAACAACTTACATGGTAAAATACTGTAATGCATAATCTTATTCCCACGCGTTCTATAGCCATTCTAGAATCTTGTTAACATCGGCGTCTCAGCTGATCTAGAATTCCCCTCCCCCACGGTCTACAGATCATATAGAGTTACTGCCATGGATTTGGCTAAACTGGAGCTTCTCTACCCCAAATAAATGTTCCTTCATGATCAGGTTCCCCATGTCTTTTCCCACCAGGTCACTAGAAGCTAACTGGAAACATTCAGACAATCCTGGTTATCACCTCCCATTTGGGAACGTAGACTGGTCAATAAAGTGTTAAGTAGTATTGACTTTTTTTTAGCAACGTTTACCGAGCAGTCACATGAATTGTCCCTTTTTTTTCTGTTTTACAATAGTATCCGTGCCAATCGCGCAGGGTCTGGATTTTTTAATACATGGCATTAAGCTAATTGTGCCAGTCATTCCTTTGGGATTCGGCTTCGTGTAACATTATCAATAGTCTAAGCTAATATCTTTCCTACAAAGCAAAAGTTTAGCCGTTTCATAGATGCGTTGGGGCGTAGAGTGGACATTTCTGGGTTTGTAACCACACATCGCCTCTTAAAGAGACAAAAAAATCCCTCTAATTAAATGGAATTTTGTTGAGTCGGAAGCTTCCATGTCTTAACTTAGATCATTAACAAAAATCACAGGATACTTTTGGTCTCCAAGGAGGCCCATGAGGCCAAAACGTGATCAAGTTACTTGCCTTGAATGAGAACTTCCCACGCGCTAGTTTTGGAGGCCAGCTGATTGATGATGTAATAAAGATTCTGTATTATACAAAATGTAACCATTTTTTAAGAACCGTTCCCAGCCCCAACTGAAACAGCCTTGAGGGTTTAATCATTGGGCCCACAATCTATTACTTCTGATACTTTGAAATCAGAAAACGACTTTAGGTCCCTTTGGTAGAAGGTAGAAATTACCTGGAAAGTTTCCAGGCATATTATCATAGCTGCTGGAGGGGGCCGAGGAGCTACGACTAGTTTTGCCCCAGGGGCAGTAATCAGTTGAGATTCCTTGGGCCACGGTGGTAATTCTAGTGAGTTTCAAAGTAACGCCCAAGATCGTTATGGTGAAATGTAAGCACAATGTATGTTTGAAGTTCATAGTCCCCAACGGTGGTCCTCAAGGCCTTCAAGATCTCTGGATACGATCACAAACCTTCTTATAAACTCATTTATGGTGTAGCAGATTTTATTCTCTAAATTCAGAAATCCTGTGCTTGTTTAGTTCAATTCAAAATGGAAGTCTGTTGGAGAAATAAATTTTCTTCTCCAAGTTTTAACGCCAGTGTTATATACGGTAATGTAGTGTAATGCAGGAGAGGACTTGGGTTGGTGTCACATTGTTCTGCAGACCTGGAGGGCTCCATCGTTGTGATATTTCGGTTACTTTCCAAACTGAAACACCACACTGAGTGGGTTCTTTATGGCAATGCTAATGAAGTCCTGCTTATGAGAATGGAGTCCCTTTCTAGTCAGGGGGTGATAAAGATGCTTCAACTGCCAGACCACAAACATCTACACTGTAATAGTTAATTGCTGAAATGTACATTAACATTTGACATGGGTATCTCATATTCACAGCCACGGTACACTAGTTCCTTGTCTAAACTACCATGGATCTAAAAAAATCAAATAAAAAGAGCTAACCGATATTACTGGGGGTCATTTCCACAGCAGAAGCTCATTGTAGAACTAGTACTAATAGGACTTTCATGTTTGCCTATTTTTCATTTTGATATCGCTTTACTGCTGTGTTAAATCTATATATATATATATTGTTTTGCCGCTATTATGCATCAATTATTATTTTTAATATAGTAAAGTAGTAACGAATCATTTATGTATCAAATAATGATATAAAAGCGGAAAAAGAAACATGATTAAAATTCGTAGAGAGGAAACTGCCCATTTTTTCGATGTATGACATCACATACATTTTTGTGCATGAAGACTTACGCTATAGCCTGGCATCCGGCAATAACTTATAAGTCTACGAGCTCGGTGATTGATCTATGGCCGCTGCACCCAGTAACTGCCTGGTACAGGGTTACAGATCGCTAACGAACGCCTGGCACCAGGTACGTTTAACAAGAGAACGCAAAAGGTTATTATTGGGTGAAGGGGCCTCGTACATGACATTCATGGAATTCCGACATGGAGTGTGCGTGGGGGGGGGAATGTCTTTGTTTATCTGTCTGCGCAGGAACGGTGTCTGATATATAGAGCAGGTGCCTCGTACAGTGAAGGTATGTGCTTTGTTTCTTTAAAGTGTTCGTAAGTGTCCGTGGCTTATATATGTGTGTGTTAACTAGTTATATATATATATATATATATATATATTAACTATTTCATATATATATATTATTTTTTATTATTATTATTAATTATTATTATTTTTTATTATTATTAATAATTATTATTATTATTATTTTATATTGTGTATAGATGATAGATTACTTGATGTTCCCATCATTAAAGGGAAACTCCAGTCATTATGTGCACTGTAATGGATATGGAAGCCGAATGTCCCCTTTAGTGCAGACAGCTGAAGGGATTTTGCAGAATCCCCCCCTAAGTCCGTTTTTCAGCTCCCACCGCCTTGGCTTGCAGGAGATGTATTTGGCTTCTGGTTTATTCACCGCCAGCCGTCATTGGCTTACGTGGAACTTCTATGGGGTCTAAGAAGACCTCCACTAACATCCACATCCACTGGGTGTCCAAGCGTCTCGTATCCTTTCACGAACAACCCAGAGATACCAGATCTAAATTTATGCTAAATCCGGACTCCATAATTATCCCGAAACCATTGTTTTCTTTGGCATTAGAATAAACACATGCAAAAATTAATGAAAACAGGAAACGCGGTGAGCTTTTTTTTTTAGAATCAAAACTACAAAAGGAATTATAAAAACTTTAAAAACTTAATTTTTAAAGATTTTTTATGAAATTAAATAAATTACAAAAAAAGCATCCAAGTAATTGTATAATTTGGGAGGGTGTGATCTTGTTCCAAAGCGAGGTTCCCGAAGGATGTTCCATTTTGGAAACCAAGTTAACGTTGGCACATTCTTTCCAACAAGACAGCCAGCAGTTACGTACCCCGTCCCTACTCCAAACAGGGCTTAAATTATACCGCTCTCTGTGTACAAATAATACTCACGAAGCCTAAATGTGCCAACGTTTCCTTGTAACTATAGAGAAGGTATTGTTGTCATCAAATATACAGATGGGCTCTAAGTGACGCGTCAGCTAAGGACGCTTAAATTGGTCAGTGGTCTGAAAATGTGTTACATGGTCAATAAGGTTGAAAAAAGACACCTTGACCAAGTTCAACCATTCCACAAACCCATGTTAGATGATCCAGAAGAAGACCGTAATGTCCTCTAAAGGGGAAAAAATTCCTTCTTGGGATCATCATTCCCTTATCTCCTTTCACTTGTAATAACCTTGCATGCATTTCATATCTAGAAAACCATCACATTTTTTCTTAATATATTGACCGAATTGGCCAAAACCACTTCCGATGGCGTCTATTCCACAAGGTGTCCACCATAACAGTAATGGGACCTTCTGTGTGTTTAACACGAAATCTCCTTTCTTCCAATCTTAAGGGGCTGCTATCTGGAAGGTACGATTTATAAAGAGATCTCCATAAACATCTCTGTATTGACCTTGAACGAACCTGTAAAGGTTTATCTTATCCCATGAAGACGTCTTGGAAAACAATCCCAATCTGGAAGGCCTTTCTTCAGAGCTGAAATTTTCCATTCCTTTCATCATTTTTGTCGCCCTTCTCTCAACCCTTTCTTTCTTTTCTGTAACTATTGACAGAAACACTTTCTTTATTAGTTTTGCCATTGAAACAATGAGGGGTTTATCTACCAAACTTGGTGAATATCTTGAAGCTTTATGTATTATGAAGAGCTAATCCATTACTGATGGCTCTCTCCCGGGAAAAGGACTGACTCAGCCAATCATAATGCATAGTTAATGTAGGCATTTATTCACTAAACAGTGAATTGTGGGTAAACGGTTCACCTTATCAAACTCGCCCACAATTCACTGCTTTGTGAATAAGTGCTTAACTGTCCAATGCATCATCAGCATTCTTTGCAATGAGTCGACCAACAATCTATAAGAGCATAAATGTTCTATTGTAAAGACTGATGGTGGTGATTGAGTCACCTCTACTCAAGCAGGGATTTCAATTGTGAGAAAATGCATGAATTGGGGGATCAGATATAATTGGGTCAGAATGTAATATGAAAGGGTCAACTCTGGACTGCGGGACCCTGAGCATCTGCTGATTTTCCACGAAACCAAGAAATTGGGGTAAAAATACTGAGATTCAGAGGCACCCCCTAGAGTCTTCATCATAGAGGAATAGGGAACATTTATACTCGGAATAGTTAGCTGGATGGAGTCCATGTGTAGCCTTGGAGCCTCGGCAGATCAGATAGATGTGGTCTTCCTACCCATCATGATTAATTGATCATGGTAGCATGGAGTGAGCAAAAACCAGAATGGAAATATTATTCAGGATGTCTAAAGTAACTCATGGTAGTTCCTGGTTTTGTCAATCGTAAAGGGTCTCAGTTGGTTAGAGAATGCTTGAGGGGTGGTAAATACTTGTGGAGTAAACTTGAGGAGCAAGAACACTGAATAGTGGCTTGAGTTCCCACGTCCAATTATTTTTGTACTGATGTTAAAGCAAATTGGAAATAAAATGTAAACATGCATGGGATAGACATACGGCACCTGAATCTAAGACGAGACCGACGACTGATTAAGGTTTGAGTCTTTACAGCAGGAAAAGTAGAGAGACTAGAAGGGGTCTCATTGGCCACCAAATCTTTCTATGCAACAATAGGCACCTTAGGCAATGTTTAGGTTCATCATTGGGACAGCACAATGGGACAGTGTTGTATACGCATTAGTGGCAGTGTTCCATGCAACCCGGCCTTTCATATCTAATAAGGAAACATAAAACAATATAACCGAACAATATAACCGCGGCGTCAGATGAAAACATCATTTATCATTGTTCTAAAACGTAGCGATAGACGTGCTCCAGCTCCAAAACATGGGGCACAAACTAACAGTTGGTACAGTAGTTCCTTCCTGTGGGGTTTGGAACCTTGAGACCGAGGCTTACGATTCCATCCCGCAAGTTGATTTAACCCAGCTGAGGACCAGAGGTCGGAAAAAGGGCCTTCTGCGTGGCTCTTACATGTCAACATCTCCTTGGCAGCGAAGGAGTTGCAGTGCGCAGAGTCCTTTGTTCTGTGCTGGAGAAACTTTGCACTTAGAAGAATATTATAAACCAGCCGGAGGTGGGGTTATTTTTATTCCCGCACATCCTGACTCAAGTTCTGTAACAAAAGACTTTTATAATTACTCGTCCCCATGGGGCTGTGGCAAGGGCCGGATCTGATTATAACGTTCCACATGTCTGTGGTGTAGGACTCAGAGTGACATTATAGCTTAAAGTCATCTCTGGGTTTCTGATACTGCAGAATAAAACATGACTTATTATAGTTTGTGGGCGTACCCGATTCTGAAACAATGTATGACATCATCATAAAAAGACTCTGACTTTCAGCAATAACAGCATCAGCTAGGCGTATTTTTTGAGTTGCCTACAAGGTAATCACAGTTAACGACTGCTGACGAGCTACCATTAATTACCTACTGTATCTTCAGGCCTTCACAATACTTAATAGTCTGATAAGCCCTGGACCGAGGGTTAAATGTTGAGGACAGACTTGGAGAATGTTATATCTTTTGGTCAGAATGTGGTCTTCCTGGTGTTGTTATCATGGAGTTCCCATCATTCTATACTTAGCATGGCTGAGTGTCTTAGCAGTTTTACCCCAAACTTCCAGGTTTTAGCTTGTATTGGGGTAAATTTGTGGAAAGAGATGATTTGAAGCCTTGTCTAAGAACAAGTCGAGACGGAGGAGAAGGAGAAAAAACAAGTGTTCTGTTTGGCACGTAGTCTAACTGGCGCCGTGTGAAGTTGGCACAAGATCCCACAATGGAGCTTGGCTACAGCTAATCTACAGAATATCATGTTCCTTTATTAAGGGTTTATTGTAACGAACAACCATTCATTAGCGCGGCATACCTTAGGCTACCCGGCTACCACCTGTTATTAAAATAATATAAAATCCCTTAATATGCAGAGATTGGCGCATAAACGAGGAGCGGATGCTCTGATCCTACTCTGTGGCGGCAAAAGAATAAACTGACTGTACATTTTCTGTTTCTTCCCTCATTATTTTCTGGCTTGCTTATGGTTTCTCTCCTCTCTCATCCTTTTATCTTTTTTATCATTTGAGGACAACATTTACCCGTTGTCTTCTATGTAAACAGTAAAACTCTAGCAAAGAGGGGCCACATGATATCATACAAGCAGATCTACTGTAGTTTATGTTTCAAAGTTTCTCTTTTAGGGTGGGCAGTCCACTGATGACGATGGGCAGTCGTGAAGACAATGGCGGACAGTCTGCCGACATCATTGGTCTGGTCCTGCTTGTATTGCTTGCAGGGCTAACCTCACACGCAGGAAAACCACCACTGGTTGCAGTGACCCAAAGAACCTGGATTCTGCCGAATTGTCGAATTATTTTGCCTTGGGGGCGTCAATTTGTTTTTGTCATCAGCCTGAAGGCTGCTTTTTGTTTACTTCAGTTTGGTTTATAAGAGGATGTGAGATGGGGTGGGTCAGGGATACACTTCATCATGAAGCCAGTTCCAAGTCTCGTGGGACAGAGTTGATACCAACAACGTTTACTGTAATAAGACTCCAGCAGCTACTTGGCCGAGTCCGAAGGCGATATAAGAATCCAGGAATCTATCAGGTGATGGAATTCCTTCCATGAGAACCAAGAGATAGGGGAGCGGACTGCAGGTGTGGATTTAGGGAATCGGGTCCGAGATTAGGGTTCACACGTGATGCTTCTTGGTCCAGGGAAGAGAAGAAATACCTACTGTAGATATTTCAAGCCCGATTCAACAACCAAGCCAAACCGGCAATATCCGCAGACTATACCCAAATAAACTTATAGAAGTCTTAATTGAAATATTAGAAAATAGTCTTGAAGGACCTAAACCTCTCTTTATTCTAGAATTTACCACCACGGGACAACAAAAGAATATCTTGATCATTTTATCCCGCAGACGTAAGACGAAAGCTTAATCCCCATAAATAGCAGGTGAACTTTTTGAAAAACTTTTTGAATGAATTCTAAGCATCTACTGCTGATGATAAATAATAATTAAAAAAAAGATAAAGGTCCGCGTTTTAATAACTGAAGGGTTGATGAAACAAACGATTCTGAAACGGTTAACTATAGCAGCCGGAGAAGGAGTATTTCAAGCCTGTTAAGTGAGGGGAAGGAATTTCTTTGAAGTTTAATCTTAAGTGTCTGAAAAGCAGCACACACTCACAGGACCCTGCCAAGAAACACACAATGCAACAGTTACACAGACGGTTACCACCAACACGCTCACTACCAATATCATAACCCCCCCAACGGAGAATGGATCTCGCTCTGTATCAAGCACGCAATGCACGTGTATCAAGACCGGAGGACGGCAGGTGGGAGGCTATGTTGGACGTAAGCCCACCATGCAGTCTAGTTCTTTTATCAGGGACCACAGGACAAACACTATCATTCAAAAGTTTGGGTCACTGAGCTGTTTTCATGGGGAAAAAGGGCATTTCTGGCAGTAACATAATTGCAAAAACTTAAACCTGGATCAGCGAACACAATGTGCCATTGGAACGCAGGAGTGATGGGAGTGATAAGGAGCCATTGGAACGCAGGAGTGATAGGAGTGATAAAGGCCCATTGGAACACAGGAGTGATGGGATGATAAAGGGCCATTCGGGGGATGGGAGTGATAAAGGGCCATTGGAACACGGGAGTGATGGGAGTGATAAAGGGCCATTGGAACATGGGAGTGATGGGAGTGATAAAAGGGCCACTGTACGCCTATGAAAAGATTCCATTAAAATGAGCCGTTTCCAGCTGCAATAGTCATTTACAACATTAACCCCATCTGCGCTGGATTTCTGATCCATTTCATGTTATTTTAATGGACAAAATCTGCTTTTTTTTCTAGGTGACCCCAAACTTTTGAACGGTAGGGTACATGAAATGCTTTGCCACATACTCAGCTCCAAATAAATTACATTTGGGGTCAGAAATCCCAGTTCATCTAAGGTACCAAAGAAAGATTGTAGAGTGTTTATTACATGAGTATCGCTTGTAATAATGATTTCCTAGTACGCCTTCGATATTATTATTATTCAGCTTTTCCGCAGCCAATTGTCACGTCACATCGCACATTGTGTAAAGAAGTGTAAATTTCCTCTTCTTGTTGACTGTTGGCAGAGGGTCACTTCTTTCCAGTATGTCAATAGTTTGGGTGTAAGAAGGGGTCAGGACGCCATCAGCTGCTATATGATTGCAGCTAGAATTCATTATTTTGCTGATAACCCTCGATAAGCCCCAAAAATTGTATCTGTTTGTCCAGTATTCACTGCGACGCTTTCACATGACCTCGGAAAAAGAGAAATAAAAGACGTGTTATCCTCCGTTATTTCAAGAATGTGTTTAACAAGACAGAAGAGGATGATCTGAAACAAAAGCAACCAGCGGAATTCACCAACACCTTCAAGGACACATCTAACATGCAAGCGGACAGTCAACAGATCCAGCGCATGCACCTCTTGGATACACATGCGCCATACATTTCAATAGGTGAAATAATGCGTATAATATTATAGTAAAGAGGACCACACGTTTTTGTAAGCATGTCGACATCAAAAAAAGAGATTTTCAGCCTTTTTGTTATAAATCAGATTTCCTTTAAAAAGCAAACAAGGACCTAGCTTTGTGATGCGTGGTTCTATGGGCAACTATTGGCCTCTCC
This sequence comes from Spea multiplicata, assembly GCA_009364415.1. Lineage (NCBI taxonomy): Eukaryota > Metazoa > Chordata > Amphibia > Anura > Pelobatidae > Spea > Spea multiplicata. Next base: position 32,200 of record VKOC01017718.1, on the reverse strand, counting down.
CAATTGGGAACTTCACCTGGAGGCTCAAGAAGTCAGAAATGATTGAAGGTTCATTCATTACCCATCCATGCCCTACCCACTTCTCCTTGCCCCAATCTAACCTCTTTAAGGCCCTTATGGACTAGCTCCCATCTCTATGGATGGCTAGCACTGCCACTAAAACTCTAACATACGTCCTTCTAGAAGACCCTACCCTAGTTCATCCTTCTCATCAGGTAGTCCAAGAGACAAGTCTTCTTGGAGTTACCTATGCATTAGGCCAAACTCTGCCAGGAGGAACCATGGGTTTAACCCAAAAGTGGACATTCTGGTGGACATTCAACTAAAAATATAGCGATGGCTTTCCAAAGTTTTGTCTCAAACAACAGCTACCCCAATGGTTATATTACAACCCAAGATACCCAACTCAGCGGTTGGCTCTACATAATGTCAACTGAGAATACAGTCAAATGTTTCAAACAATGATTTCAAGTGAAAAATAAACAAAGTTTGTGAAGCTACACATAATTAGAAAAAAAAAAACCCACAAAAATCATTTTTAAAGCTTTGGTTTATTTTGAGCCTAAAAATCTGTATTTAAGAAAAGGCAAAAATATAAAAGAAATCAAAGCCGTGAATAATGAGTAGGTGCAGTTAACGTGCATGAGAGTACATGTCTGTTTGGAGAGCCGCGATAATATAAGTGTTACACTTAACTCCATTCGTCAGTAACCTGAACGGGGGAGCAGCCTTTGTGTCTCCATGAATCCACGCAATGGCTTCAAAGGAACCAGAGCTTTCAACTTTTATTGTTTACCGTATAATAACACACCGGGATGTTTTATGCTGAATTTGCACACCTTTTAAAGCCAAGCACATTAAATATTGTAATTTAAGTTGCAATCTAAGAGCAGAGAGGTATTGATCAATATCCTATCCGAATACCATTACCCAAGATCAATAGGGATTTATATATTGAGCTGTGCAAACACCATTGATTTAACCTTGTTCAAGAAAACATGTCAGCCACCTTTCGGCGGAGTAAATGACACGTCTCAATGTGATACTAAGCAAAAGATTTCTGCCCTGCCAGAAAGTGCCCCGATGGCTATACCATTATGCAGCATGTGTGACTATCAATGGTATCATCTTTACCGAATGGGCTCGAGGTTTTTTCTTGCTAATTTCCCTTTACTTCCCATGATCCCTCACTGGGTTAAATTGTAATAATAATAACAGTCCAGATAGCTCCTACCTACTATACAAAGTATTTTCATTTTTGTATCATGATTACTATGTCGTATATACTTGAGATGTATACATAACACACACACACACACTCTAACACCATACACATGACACACATAGCCACTCTAACACCATACACATATACATAACACACACACACACACTCTAACACCATACACATGACACACATAGCCACTCTAACACCATACACATAACACACACAGCCACTGACACCATACACATGACACACACACACACTCTAACACCATACACATAAATACTAACACTCATTCTCAGATCACATGCTTCGCCCTCTCTCAACCTCCATCTTGCTTCAATAGGAGCCAAGCTGAAGCGCTGGGGTGCCGTACAGCCATGTCACCTGCTTTGCCTCGCTCATGCCAATGCTTCCATCTACTATGCTCTGCCTGGGTCCAATGGACACCGCTAGGCCCGGGAATTTAAACACGGTTGGAAGGGACATAGGACTCCTGAAGACAAGATCAAGGACTGAGTAAGGTTAAAGTCTTTACAGCAGGAAAAACAGACAGACTAGATGGGTTCCCAAATCTTAGGAAGCGGTTTCATCTTCGGTGACAACACATAAGAACGCTGCCCAAAAATGCCCTAAACATGACCTTTTTTTCACTTCCTTTTTTTGGTCCCGTGAAACGGACCTCTCCGAAATATGTCTTCTCCACCATTATTGGGAGCCGATAACATCAGGTCCTCCAAATCAGATCATTTTATTTCTCCATCGTGTCCTCTCCTGAAGAATGGCAGAACAGCCCACGGGGAGCATGTAAATTGCATCTCATTATCTCATTAAACTGCAGCGAGCGAGCGTTCCCACCTGCAAGCGTGATTTCTTCTTAATTTAAATACGCTACTTCAAAGTGCTTAGAAATAGAGGAGATTGGTGAGGTAATTTGAGACCCCCGTACACGGGAGAGACCGCCTCGTGGAATGTATGAATATGTAAATGACTCTATGGGCAGCATAAACAATGCTGTGAGTGACAGACCCCCGGGGCGAGAGAGAGGGCTGATTTAATGCCGGCGGATTGTAATGGTGGGAAGTGCTTTATTTCCTTGATGGCTGGGAGAATTCTGGGGTCTTCATTCACAGACTAAATGCCGTACCGGAGGTACATCCAGTCCCAAACAAGGACTTGGGTTAATATCTTTTGGGATTAAATTTACAGACATTAATTAAATTTTGGTTACCCCTTTTAACAGTAGAATCTGGTAGAAAATTCTATATGTTGAAGCGGCGTTAAAGCTTCAGTTCCTTCTACGCTCCTGAATGTAACACCTACGTATCTGAATACAGCCAGTTGGGTATTGATCTTCGGGTTATGACTATGGCAACGGCACCAGCGGCCCCCTCAGCGCCCCTGTCCTTCCTTTTGGGTATCGGGATATGATGTCATACCACTGTGCTCCATTATTTAAGGATGCATGGTGCCGGGCAGAAGGACACTTTAGGAGACTGTTCTGGTAACTCCATAGTATTAATGGGCCAGTTGGGGAGACTACAGGGAGCCTTAGCGTCCAGTTATGGGGCAGAACAGCTACTGCCCCCCTCCTGGACTTGCCACGCTAGGCCTAGTCGGCTCTAGACCAGAATACCCCACTCAATACAGCATTGCAAACACATTTCCTAATGTAGTTGAATGCCCCTATCCCAGAAATAATTGTTTAACCATCGTAATTTAAAATTTGCACCTGGAAAAAGCGATAGACAAAGAGTCCGTACAAGGACACCAGTGCCCGTGGCGAGGTCTGTGAAGGTCGATGGAACATCATTAAATTGTCCACCACAGACCCCAGTAAAGGTCCACCATGAGCAACATTAGTGCCTATCCCTGCCATGAACACGGGTAGTGGATACATTGTTGCCATGGAAAACAGGAAAGCCTCTTAAAATTGTTTACGTTTTCCAAAGAAGAAGACATTTTAGGCTTGGTAAGATTTATTTGCTTAACATACTTAAACAGCATCTTTAATGGTGTGAAATAATTCTGCATATGGACGGTGTCTGGGAGGGGACAGGCTCTTTATACTAAATCCTATTCCATTGCATGTGGTTCGTTCATTTGACGACATAATGTCTCTTTCCCCGGAAATACATTAAACTCGCTGTTACTAGATGGCTTAGGTTAGTGGGAGTAGCGGTGGCATGTCAGCCGTAGGCTCCCGGTTGCCAAATGCCTGCATTGTCCCGAGACACATACAGCATTGTTCTCCCAAACAGATGCTTAGAAAGGGTACGGAGATCAGAATGAGCTGCGAGACAAATGTTCGGGGTAAAGCCACTTGTCCCAAACAATGAAGGCACAGTTCAGAAACATCTAAAGCCGGCCAATCAAAACAGATTAGTCCGAACCAGAAATTAAAGGGCGAGAAGAAACCAATCATACAAGAAAAACAATGTGCCTCGGAGCAATATTACAAGATTTATTGCATTTTAATGAAGTGATTAAGGTTGATGATAGATCGCTTTATTGTTACCAGTAGCTCTCAACTACCCAAAGTCGGCAGGACTTTCGAGATTTAAGCCATTTTTCTAGGAGCGAAATTAAAAAAAAGGACATTTTGGAACTGTATAGAATGTGTTATTATTTTTACCATAAGGTTTTCTCAGTGTTCTCCACCACTGATCATTGAGAAGGTACCAGGCCACCACCGATGTCTAGAGTTGGAATATTCTTCACGAACTCTACCTGTTAGAGAAAACCAATCTTATGGATGTCAATTAATTACTTGATCAAGATTATGCACCCCAAGCGTAGAGTAAAAAATTGATGGTTCCTAGAATAAATTAGTCTGATACATGCCGAGGAGCTCGTAGGAACATCTAACAGTTATCCTACGACCGCTACCCTTGCCAAGTTGTCTCTAGAAAATAAAGTGTGGTCCACAAAAGAAACTGGTGGGTCAAGAGGTCAACATGACCTGCTGAAGGTCAGCGCTTGGACCACCAGGGTCTACAGACTTGATCATCAAGGTAGGAAACAGTGGGGGGAAATGAAAGTGTGGGAGTCCTGATAATGTTCAGTAATGAGGCTCCTCTCGGAGTGTGAGAGTGCTCGTGTTGTGTATTTATATTACTTTTATAAAAAAAAGGGGGGGAAGGCAGATTTCAGCATGTTCGTGGGATGGTGTTGGCTCGGCTTCTGTCAACATGACATTCTGCTGGAGTCTTCTTGTTAATAAATCTACCTCGTGGGAGCGTATCTTCTGTTCAGTCATGTGTCTCAGGGCTCTTTTATTCTGTAGCTTCAACAACATTGCAACATGCGTTTAATTATCATCATTACCAGATTCATTTCACAACCGATATCCGACTCATTTTTAACCCTACGCAACCGTGCGCTATTTCAACGCTGTCGGGGCCCTACTGCACAGATCAGCTATAACAGCGAGTGCAAGCTCTTTGGTGAAGGACATGAGAATTCCGTATCACTAAGTTGATGCCTTTAGCGATACATTTATAGGATTTGAGGGTAATGTGGCTAGCGTAAGGCGGCGCCGTGGTACTGTTTGTGAGCGCGGCGGTTGCGGCTGTATGAGACCCTATGATGTGTAGCAGGTAACTCCTACGTACTCTCTAATGGATTGTACTCCCTTTTTACACCTCCCCTCCCTGCGGATTTTCTCCTCTGTTCTTAGTCTCCTTTCTCCTCTGGAATGTTGGGAATGCGATAAGAAATGAGAAATCTAAGGCAACCAAATCCCTTTCACCCTGAGAGGGGAGAGGAGCGGGAGGCAGGTGAAACACATGCAGTGTCTGCCTGCACCTGATCTGTGGCTGCTTGATAGCGTTATGTGCTATTAAGTACTATACAGCTATACATCCATATATTTAACCCCTTAATGACAAAGTCCGTGCATGTACGGGCTCAAAATGCATTGTTTTCAATGGGTTTAGGGACCGCCCATTGTCCTTAAGGGGTTAAACTCTTCTTGGTTTTGTTTTGTTTTCTTTCTTGCTCTTTGTGTTTATTCACAAAGGCAGGAGTTGGTGGGTCAACTCGCACTCGATGATTCACAATGAATTATGAAGGGCCAACTCCAGCGAGCCTCTCTCCTCCGAGGGTTGAGCTGGCCCTGCATAATGCATAGTTCAAAGCTCTGGTAAGGTCCCTTTAACACCCAGATAATGACCAACCCTGGAGGTATTACACCTACAAAGAACAAGAAGCGATATGTAACATTGGAAAAAGTGAAAGAAAGTATCTGATTTACAAAATATTATTTAAAAAGTGGATTTTTTTTAATAACTGTTTTTAACTCTTTTGTTTTTAGTTTAATTGCAGAATGATTGGCTTTCCTGACTCAATGGTGGAAGAAGAAAAACACGTCTATAATGAATTTTGGGAACTAATCGATTCCTATTTATGTCCGTTTCTCTTTAACAGGATGTTTTTATGTCAGCCCACCGTCAGGAGCTACGGGGGCCAATTGCCTGCATTCGTATTTTTACCCACCCGTACAGGGGTACTTTTAAGAAATGGCTGGTCACCCCCCCCACACCAGCTCTACGGGTCCCATATAGAGCAGCGGGGGGAGATCTTTGGGGACCGGCCCCCGGGAGAGTTCCCCGGTATGGCTATTGATTTGGGGTATTAGCTTTTGGACTCCCCAGCTGGGGCTGATCACAGAGATCACATTAAGTCTGTTATAATTAAACAAAATTCCCTCATGGACGCTGCACCAGATCGGTTGATATGATCATCTGACGCTTGGCGTTTAATAACTAAACTGGGAGTTTGTAGGAGAGCTGGAAACGTCCACTGCCCATTGTGAAATGTCAGCCCCAATGAGCTTCTCCTGTAGAAGGGCCCAGCCAGCCCTGTATAATGTGTCACAGAATAAAGATTCCTACCTGCAACAAGTGATGTGGAATATTGATTCCCACCTACAACATGTGTCACTGAAAAAAAATTCCCACCTGCAACACGGGCTTCCAAATAATATTGGAATATAACATTTATATATATATATATATACACACACACACATATATACATATATACCCTTGCAGGGGAGGGCTGATTCCTTCTGGCCCTGGAGGACAGGTCCTCTCGCACCTTAAGTGACATATGATTTGTGACTCAAAAGTCACAATACATCACGTTATGTGGCCCCGCAGCGCCCCTGCGTTGGTTGGACAGCCCTGTAACTTGGACAGGCGCCTCGCTGGGGTTAGCCCCTGACAGTGTATGGAGAAATTAGAGAGAAGTGGCTGTAACTCGCTGCCAGCTGCCATTTGTAGCCACGAATAAACAATTCTCTCTTCTTTAACGCCCGAGTCTCACTCCCTTTAAGCATTTCTGTGTTTTCACAATGAGATCCGTTACCATGACGATATGGCCGAACTGAACGGACATTAAAGAATGAAAAAATGGCGCTTGGATGGGCTTTCTATGAAGATCATACACAAACCTCTCTTTTCTTTGTTTATCTCCCCCCCCGTTGTCCTGTCTGTGTCTCTCGGATTGTTTGTTTCGCTGTTTACTCTCAAAATCTTAAACATACTTTACTCCTTCCATCTTTCTGACGATCAGCAGCGAAGCCTTCCTGAGAAGAATCAACTTTCTGCCGGCATTCCAGATACAATCTCATCCTCAAACAAAAGGTTAATTATTTTTAGATTTTTATTTATTTTTCTTTGTTGAAATGTATTTACAGAGTATTTTCCCCCAATAAAATCACTTACCACAACCATTATCGTAATTGCCGGCCAGGCTATAAACTGGGAGTTATGTTTATGGGGGTCGCTGCTCTATTTCTGACCATGCTGAAACAGTTCAAAATGTCTCGTGCCCATCTTATTGCCATGAATCGTTGGGATATGATGTCATATCCGGGTGCTCTGCATCAGGTGAAGCTGAACAGCTAGTACAGGGGCATCCTAGTGAAGGAGTCCACCAGCTCCATGGACTAGGTGGCAAAGGCCAACATACATCACTGTCTTGACGTTGATGGTAACCATGACTAGTGTCCCCAAAGAACATAGGTCTGTCCTGCCATGTGGTCATACTCTGCGTAATGAATTTAGGTTGGTTACAATACAACCCAATAAAGTTGGTTCTCAAGCACCCTGTTGACATGGTCTACAGATAATAGATCCAAGTACAAAAACCTCCATTCCTTGGGAGACGCATGCACACCACAATGTCACTACATGGCGTTAGTAGAACCTGGACATAAAGTTCAGAATGTTCCTGCTGGAGTAACTGTAAACAATTTTGGAATGTAGACACCTGCAAAAAACAGGTGGAAACTGGCCCTTTCCTCAAACTTTCATTTAATTGCTTGTGACATAAATATCTGAGGAGCCTCCACACGGATACAACGTTTCTACGTCAATTTCCATAAGGAACAGAGTGCTACTTTCTCCATTTTTCTCATATAGTGGCGATGGTATTTCTTGTTAGCATCACATCTATCACATTGTTCAATGATACACAATGTTGACTGATTACATTCCAAGCGTTGGCTCATCTGGACCACAACGTCTCTGTCATTTATTGGCTTGACATTGGAAGGAACCAATGGCATTTTGGTAAAAGGACTTTTCAGGGTCTGTTATTCACCGTCCTCTCCCTGATAAAACCAGAGTACGAAACGATGTATCGTTTAGAGACACACAGTATAAGCAATCAGGAATTGTCGAGACAAGGAATATTTCACGACCTTACAGGTACAGAAGTGTTTTTATAGATAAAGATGTTTAAACCGTTCAGGGGAGATAACCGTAACCTCTACCGCATTCCTGAAATCCAAGGACCATAGATATAGAAATGCATGCAATTTGTGAGCTATTTGACATGGAAAACCATGTACTTGGGGCTGTGTGAAGGTATGGATGATTCCATGGAAGTGGGAGATATCTGTTATGTTGTACTCTGTAGCACATAGTAGATGGAATTTTTAGTTTAAAAAACCCGAAAAATAAAAGCGGGGATTATTAGAATACAAAAGAAGGCTCCATAGATGCCCCCTACACCGCCATTACCCTGAATGACGCCAACCACCTCCAGATAATGCATTAGCCAATAGGCATGATGTGTTAACTTACTTTGTTACTGTATCCAGTAGGCAGGTGCACAGCGTAATATCATAATATCACATAATATATCACATAGTTATTATGTGACCCCATACCCTGCATACCCATGCAACGAAGATTGTATCTGTTTGTCCGCATGCATGTCTATGAGCCCTGGAGGGTCGAAAACCACCACTAAAACCACTAAAATCTAGTATTCCCACCAAAGAATGAAGAAGAAATGGTTTTGTAACTTCAGACATGGATTTTATTGCATTCTTGAGTTTTCCTATAATCGAGGCTAATATAAATAGCAACTAGATCCAGTTTTTATTTCGTCTAAATGTTCTACTGCGGGGATTCTGGGAGGACAGGGGTTAAAAGAGAGCGGTGTTCCTGCTACCTGAGCGCATTGGAGCATCTGGTTTAATAGCCGATGCAGAATGGCCGGCCTGAGGGTCACACTCCTAGCAGATGTTTGAAATGCTTAAAAATGGCAGATGTCAGATAATCTCGCTGTAAAAGATCTTATTTCTCCTGCCTGAGGTCTTCGCTCTTCTGGAGCATGTTGGTGAATGGCTGCCTCCTTGCGCTTCCTCCTGAGGACATTTAATAATCTTCAATGGATCCAACACAAGATCTCCTTTCCTATTTTCTCCATTACTAGAGCTTCTATATGTTATATGGTGTTATTTGGTGGTTTTCATGTCTTACCAGCATGCAGATGGTAGATCAGACCCATTCAGCCCCATCTAGTCTGCCCTTTTTTCCTCCTCTAAAGACCCAACCCTTAATCACTCCTTGGTCTTAGATTCAGGATAGCCATATGTTAATCCCATTAATGTTTAAATCCCCTTATATTGACCTCGACCATTTCTGCTTAGAGGATGTTCCACTCATCCACCACCCTCTCAGAAAACCAAAAATGCCTCACAGTACATCCAATCCTCTTGTTTTAGACTATGATGTCTAGTTCTTCTTCTTGCCTGGTCTTACCCCTAGGGCCGAATACCATTATTGTATTTTTCTGTAGTTCTCTATCTTTAGGTTTTGCTTCTACTGAACAAAAAAAAATACATTGGTTTGGTTACTTTCTGGGTCAATTGAATAACTTGAATAAACAAAGATATTGTGCTCGTGACCTGGTCCACTCCTTCTTCCGAAATGAATTCATATGTAGGTCAGCCAAGGCTTAGGGTGGATTGGTGGACTTTGACCAGAGAACCGGTCGAGTCTGGGCACAGTTTCCTTTAATCTTTAAGGTGTGAGCAGAGCTGGTCTCGTTTGCCGAGAAAAGAGAAAACTGCTTAATTAGACAATGCTTTCAGATGTAAATTCCAGACATTATGGGGCAAACCCAGATAACCCACAGGTATGAATGGAATGTAAGAGCCAGTAAAAAAAAACACTTGATACACCCAATATCAACTAGACTTTTACTTAAATATTACCTTTGATTCAAAGCCTCTCCCACTGAGATGTAGCAACTACTCGATTATGTATACAATGGCTACCAGCAGGTCGCCTGGTTCATTGGTCAGGTCACCTCTTATACAGAGATATCAGCTAAAGGATGTGATTACCTACAGGACGGGAAGCAATAAGGAACAGACTTTTTAAGAAAGTTAGAAAGCATTCCGGTTTCTTGGACAATCTGTCTCTTATTAGGATGAGTGTCCAACTGGTGGCTCGCGAGAAGAACTTCTAGAAGAAGACCCAAGCCTCCTTGACATGAAGCCTTAACCCAAGCAACCACTCTAAATATCTAGTGGGAAACCTGTGGGAATATGGGGCATGGTCTGATCTGCTGCAACGCTTTCCCACATCATTCACGCACTATTGCTAATTTAGGTTTATCCAGTTGCGGGAATGTCTGTAGAATACTTAAGGATGACCATATAGCTCTTAAGAATGTTAGCTTAACCTTCATCGCTTTTGGGATATTTGTAATCAAAACAAAGTACTTGAGCTTGAAATAAAACTATATCTTCCGAGGAGCCATCTCTACATGTAATAAAACTTGCGCTTCAGTAAATCTGCCCACAGTCTAAGCCAAGAAAGACATGTGAGTAAGAACATTCCACGCTCGGCTGGTCAAGGAACACGGTATCGGATTCTGAAGAAGGAGGGTGCGGGATTCTGCGTGTGTTATTCTCCTGCTATGATTAACCAACTTGGTATCCTACGGAATAACAACGTAGCCCAAGCACCACAAACGCAGAGAGATGAACATTTATCGAGAGGGATTACAAATCAACCAAAAAATCCAACTAAACTTTTGAAAAAAAGAAAAAAAAAATCACATGGAGGATTACAAACAACCCTAATAGCATTCTAAAGGGGGAGAAGGTAACAGATTATGGGGCTTTACTGTAACGTTATATATGGTTTAGTTTTAGCCATTTATTGAGCCTAAAGTATAAAAATATAATATAAAGTTCACAGAGAAAAAACCCCCCAAATTTACTAAATAGTAAAATAAGTTTTAGACCTTGTTTGAAGGTATCTCAGAGTTCTAGAATCCACAAACATCATCTCATATGAAACGCATTGATAAGAAGAGTGAGTTCACTTTATCTTAGCGCATGCATGACTAGGACCGAAGTCTGGCTCGACTTAAGTCGCTCCACCTCTACTCTTGTTGCCTATCCCCATTCTACAAGGCCACATATGAGGGTATGGATTTCTTCTCACTTTGGAGAGCCTTTCCAGATTATCTGTAGAGTTACTTTCACAATATTAAACCTGATATTATACTATCCTTCTGCAGCAACGCGCAAATAGATTGTGTGAACCATTTGGAGCCCAAGCAAAACAACAAAACAACTGTCTGTCCATTGTTTTTGTAAAGAAAGAGTAGACTTGGATCTATTGCCCTGCGTCTGTAGGTAGTGGACCGACCACGGTCTTTCAGGGCTTATTAAAAAGCCAAAATGAGAAGATATCAGCACTTTATCATCACACAATATCAACTGTATTTTTTTAACCACTTACTGGCTCACCTGTGTGCAAGTCAGCCTCAAACCTGCTACTTTCTGCTAAGACGTGAGGACCGGTGACCTGTTCTAATCAAAACAGATGTGGCCGAGGTCTATTTTTTCTATAGAAACAAAAAAAAAATCTAACTCAAGTTACAATGTTACATGTTTTATAATACACTGTAACCGATTGTGCTCCGGCACAATGCTCAACAGCTGTTGTCATACCGAGAAAAAAAAAATGTTTCCCTTGACTAATTGAAAGGCGGGAAACACCATTAGGAAAAATATATACATTTTGTAGGACCTCGCAGCTAAACAACAATGAAGGCTACTCCATAATGTGCTTCATTCAACGTCATTGCATCATGTTTTGAGAGATGCTGGGGCATTCAGTATTTAGGGTTGGATGGAGGGACATCATGCTATTAAACCCTTTATTTTTCAGGTTTTTGGGTTTTCTCAAGCCCTGCACTATACATGACGCCTGGGAACTAGAAGAACGGGCCACCAGGAGCTCCCCGTCTTCTGGGAGAGTGGCCTTTGCCCGGAAGCGTCTTAAGCGAGTGGAGGGCATGAGGGGATGGGGCCAAAAAGTTGCTCGCTCTGTTCGGAGAAAGTGACCCAGAGACCCCTGGAGGGCCGTGCTTCATCTGGAGACTCTGGGTCATACATGGAGATGTCCCGAGCGTGTTATGCTTCTCTTCCGTTTCTGTGGCCGTTCCCATTGATGTAAATGGATATCAAAGCACACGACGTAGGCATCTTCCTTTATTAACAGTATCAGCGAGAGAGTCGCCTTTATATATGTTTTCTAAAGGGCCGCATTGCTGCGCACCGGAGGAACTTAGTCATCACTAACATCGCAGAATTTAATTAAATAATACTTAGCAATTTTCATCTAATTGCGCAACAATTCATCTAATTGAAGTTTAATAACGTAGCGCAGTACAGCTTCCCGTGCGTGATGTTTCATTATGGCCCCCAAAGCGTTATTAAAACATTTAAGGGTTTTTAATTCAGTACTAAGCTATTCGAATGTGCTTTTTCTGTATTGGATTTATGCCCCGTGAAGTATTTTTTGAAAAGAAAATTCTGATTTTTGTTTTGAGCTAAAAAAAACTTGAAACGGCACAATTATATTGCCCAGCGGCTTTGGCGAGTGTAGACTTGATTAATGTCGTTATGTTTTTATGGCCCAAAAGCAACATTTATTTTTTTCTTAAGAGGCATTTTGTGGAACTTAGCCAAAAGTATAAGATTTTTTCGTCGCTAATAATGGTTATCTCTATAGGTTGCCAATATGGACCCGCCGAGAACGGAAAATAAGGGGACTGGGGTTCAGAGACTCGGGTGTAAGGGGAAGTTTAATGATAACAGACAGTGAGACACGGTGAGGGTCTGACCAGTGTAATGACCATAGGGAAATACATTATATACACATAGGCCGGACAGGAACGGGCCAAGACCAGTGTAACATTATAAAGCCTGAACCGCGCCGCCACCACAAGGCATGCTGGGACAGCAGCGTCACATGGCAGGCTTGTCGAAAAAATACAGTTTCTGAAACAATAAAACAACAAAAAAAAAAAAACAGCTGAAGAACAATAAAATAAAAGCAATAAAAACATCCAAAAAGAAAAAAAAAATCAGATGGAGGTCTGTAGTGGGTAATACAGACATCTAAGGCAATGCCTGATCCTGATAATAAAAAACGGTGAGATCCTGAGAAGGTAGAGCTCCTAGGATTATTACAGGAATTCCCCAGGACCTCTAGGAGAAATCTCTTTAAGGACCAAGTCTTTTGCATTGTTTCTTCTTTTGCAACTCAGTTGCAAGTGCAGATAGCAGTGAAAGCGGAAATCCACAGGTCGGAGTCCCAGGCCACAGAAAGATGGATGCTGTCCGTAGGTAAGAGAGTCCACCACGTTCCCGGCTCGCTAACACTGAAGAGGACAAATACAAGGAGTGTAAACGGGAGTGGATGTTTTAACAATATAGAGTGGAAAGAAATAGCCTCTTGGGGGGGGTCAAACTCTCACCTCTATTGATTGACCTCCGCCGCGGGATGACATAAGTCCTTGCTGCTCTTTCCGCTTGTCTGAATTCAACTCAACGGCGAGTTCGGCTGAAGCTGGATCTGGAGTCCTGTGGAGCGAGAGAAAGGGAAGCTTGTAAAGAAGGTTTATAATAGAGAATGTAGAGAAAACAGAAGGGTAAGGGTCACAACTTTGAACTGTTTACCCCACTGCTAGAGCCGGACTCCAGGCTTCAGCAGGTACAATGACTTATGGCACCTCTCAATGCGCTAAGACAATTCTAACATGGCTTTGCGGGTTTGCTATTGGCAGATCAATTTATTATGAGCAAAAATGGGTGGCGTGTGTTGGGCACATGGGGTAAAGTAGGTGGAGCTACAGTTCTGCCCCTCCCTTATTATTGATCATGGAACCTTTATAGTATTGGGGAGCACACAATGTCTCTTTTATCAGGAAAACCAGCCTAGTTCTTTACTACGTAAGAGATGTGGCCATGGTCCACTCAATGACCATGGATGGGTTTATTCGCTAAAGGGAGTCTCGGCAGGTGAGTCTTTAGCTTACTATTCATTATGAAGGGCCGATACCAGCAAGTTTCTCTAATAAGTAGGGCCGTGCTGGCCCTCTATAATGGGTGAGGAGACGTTGAAGAAATCCCACTGATTTAATGATGCATTAAACAGGGTCAACCAAGCTTTTCATGACGGCAGAAGGTCACTGGGGTTGAACCTTCATAATGTTTACTGAAGTCAAGGCGTTGAACCACAACTCTCCTGCAAACTCTCCCTTTAGTGAATAGATGCCAGAAAGAACTTAAGGACCGTCCTCTATGTCACCACCGACCCACAGGAGGCCATGTATGCCGCTTACATTTAGCAGTAAGGATGGCAATTACAGCAACAAGGTAATAAATTGCTTCTTTCCTACTTAGTGAAGTGATTTAACGTGACTGGTGATTTGCGATGGCTGCAGTTTCACTTCATGCCAAAAAAAAAGAAAAATAATAATCACGGGTGGATGAAGTTTAGAGTTAAGAGTCTTCTGCGGCCCAGCAGTTTCTCATCAGTCATATGATGGTGCTGTCTGCGGCTTAATAACCTGGCAGGGTTTCAGGTAGCGGTATTAATAATCGGAGGCTGCTCATGAGCGTATAGCACAAAACATACCACTGAAGGACTCGCTCGAGATAAAGAGTAGAAAACAGGTTATTCTGGAGATTAATTATTTATTATCAACAGCTGAGTAAATCTAAAATGCATTCCTTCTGGACTTCTTCAGTTAACATAGCACTCAAAAACGGAGGGTCTTTAGATACTTTAACTCTTTGACACTATTTTAGAGGGAAGCCTCATGGAAAAAAAAAGAAAAAAATAATTTAAAATGATATACTTTATGATATACTGTGGTGTAGAAAAGTCTATTTTGCCGTATATTTGATATTTATTGCAGATGTAGTGGCCACCATTGTGATGGTCATGTGGTCTTAGAGATCCACCCCTGCTTGTGAACTACACCATGCCGATTGCTTTATGGCAGAACCTAGACTGTACTTGTTTAAGATCTTTCCCCTTGACCTTCATAAAATGAAGGTTGAGGCATTTTATTTTTGGCCAAAGAGCAGCCGATACAAATAAATGATTGCATGGCTGTCAAAGAATATGTCAATAAAATATAATAATTTTGAAACTCTAGCTAAGTATCCAGTATTGTAAAGACTTTTCATAAACTGGGAGCAATGAGATCATGTCCAGGAATGGAATACGGTAACTTTTACCGATAAAAAATGCAATTATTGACCGTTCTCCATAGCCTCAGCTTTCACAATTACCTTGACAATGCTGAGACACCACAGCCATTAGCCAAGCACAATAACAACATACGACATTATAGGATCACATTTCTAGTCATTTGTGATCTAATCTGTCCTGAAAAAAAGATCTTTATTTCTGCCAACACTAGAAGGACCTGTAATAAATTGAAGTCCAAGAGTAAGAACAAAAGGTCATATCCAAATAGTTCATATCTGAGGAAATGTACGGGGACAATCAACCTCCCTTAATTAACGTGGATTTATCTTGGAAAATTGGTATTTATAGCTAATCGAATGAATCAAAAACCACCATCAAGTCATCATGACAGGGAGGACCCAACTGATTTCTGGATTTATTCTGGAGCTTCACTGGGACCAGCCTGGAGCCAACAAGAGGCCTTCTAAAATTATTGAAATGGTGAATTAACGTCAGTTTCGGTAAATTAATGAGATGGGAACCAACAGAGAATCTTCTTCTTCTAAAACAAATGACCTCATTAGTCTATGTGCCCATATCTTTCTTGAGAGATCTTGTAGCCATAGTTAAGCAGATAAATACTCTTCCATCATAGACAACCAGCGGCCATACTGGATGTAGCTGGATTTGCCTGTTTATGGCAGAAAACATCACTTAAATTATGCCTTATAGTGGTGACAGCTAGATCTCTCTCTCTAAACCTCGCCAACCACCCTAAATCAAGAAGACAAAACAGAAGGCGGACAGGAACATAAAGGCGGATATTCTATGCAGCAGAGCATGAACGACGATGGTTTACCCCAAAAAACCCAACGCTGCAAACAACCGCTATCCAAACCAATGTAATTCATGAATTACTCTTTAATCCATATAATATGAGTGTCTGTCTCCATAATGGCTTCCCTCTAACAGGCTGGATAAGCGAGGAGGATACTGCAGGTTTTATGCGGAACGTTCCCAAGACGTTTTGAGTAAAATGACACGGGGAACCTTGGAAAACGACCGCATTTATAGTGGTTTCTGCCTTTTTATGTTTAGAAATACAACACAGTAAGTCACTGCCTGGCAAGCGGCCCGCGATACGCTTCATGTTGCCAAAACACAGTTACCGACTAGAGCTTCGCTGTAGGTCTAGAATGGTTTATGTTTTTGGAGATTGAAGCAGAAGGCCTCCTCTGTCCTGAAGGACCATACGCCCAGCGTATTATTATTTATTGTTTTATATAGCGCCCTCATATTCCATAGCGCTGTAGCAAGAACAGGACGATTATACAGTATGTCAAATTGACCACAGTCGGGATGATACGCAATGGTGTTGCAAACCCAAATGGCGTCAGAAATAACCAACAATTTATATTAAACTAGCCGATTAGTTACATGCGTTGGCCGGCTGAACCGGTCCGATGCTGCACATTAGCCGCAGAGCAGTCTAGTTGTAATAAAAATGTTCAAAAGCATTGTCTTTACACAAAAAAAAACTATTTTCACCTGGAGGTATCAGAGCCTAATCGCTACTTGAATAATAACAATAATAATGATAATAATAATATATTAGTAATAATTATAGTAATAATGATAATAATAGTAATAATAATAAATATTAATGTAGTAATAATAATAAAATAATAATAAATAGTAGTAGTAAAATAAGAGAATATATTAGTATAAAATAATAATAATAAATAATATTAGTAGTAATAATTATAATAATGTTTCTTGGGGTTATATCCCCAGGGACAGAGGAGCAGAAAAGTTTCTTTCCGTTCTCCTGCCTCCACAGCCGAGGACATAACCCACTTGTCTTGCAGTAACTAAAACCATGAGAAAAATGAACTTTTAGTCGCTTAAGTGGGACCCCCAAATTGTAAGACTGTGAAGTTGTAACAATGATTCTATTAAAAGTGCTTCTTTTATCTTAAAAAGACATTAATCAATATGAACTAAGGGTATAGTCTGCCAGGGAATAGCCCCCAGGGCAATCATTTTCATCTCGGACCATTCAATATGATCATTAAAGGGTCAGTGGGGCTGATTTCCCGGGGGGGTTTCGACGGTGACTCACGGTCTCAGACCACGGCAAGATCGCTTTAAAGCATGAATGTAAATAACTAATTGGACCCAGTCCTTCGCGTCACTATTAGTAGGTGGGAAAAAAGAATTAAAACCATCTTTTCTAGAAATAGAATTACTTAATCGACAGATCTACTAAAGGCGCCGTACTAGACAGCGCAAATAATGTGGAAAGTGGAACAGGACCTTTAATTAAAATACAGATTTTTTGTTATTGTATGAGATAGTAAAATATATATGGAGACAGTGATGGGAACCTTATCATGGCATTTCCTTGTTCCATATAGTAGAACCGGGAATGTCTGCCGCTATGTTTATGGGACACCTAGCTTTGACTTTGTAACGAGATGTTTTACTTACAGCCACAGCTGTTGTGAAATAATCACACGGGGACGTAATGCATCTGCTTCCTGGAGGATGTAGAGCATTCGCGGGCCAGATGGACAAGATCAGGTGTCCCGGAAAATAAAGATCACATTTTTCCAGAGATAACATCCCTAGAAAGCTGGGATCTAGATGTGGCTCAGGTAGGACACCAAAGAGCTCTTTAGAAACACAAGGCATCTATTCGCGTGTCTTAACTTCAAGGAGGACAGGAGAAGACCAGAACATCTATACCTGGATATGACCTGTTTTAGGTTTGCTGCCTAGAGGAACATGTTAAGGCTATAAACGAGACACCACAGACCAAAAAGGCATTACAGAAGGGCAGAAGAAAGCAGGGAACAAAGACCCCTCTCTAGGGAGGGTTATTAGGCCAAAGCCCTGAATGTACTCTTAGATAAAACGTTGGAGCCCTCTAGCACGTTCTACAAATAAACACCTAAAAATGTGTTTTCTTCAATTTCTATAGCCATGACCTATCAGTACTTTATTTTTGGGTCACATGACATGTCCAGGTCCAGTAAGCCCATATGGCGAATGACTAAGGGTAATTAAACAGATGCGTTTTAATCCTGTTATATCGCCCCATATAACTTCTCTACCCTAATTTTTTCCATCTTTACGCCTCTCTTTATCGTCCACTTCCCTTCCTTTTCCCCAATATGTCTTACGGCACCCAGGCTTACAATGACTTCTTCTCAGAAGATCCACAGGTCAGTTTTCCTTTCTTCTGAAGGAAGTAGAAGAGAGCGACGACCAGGAGAAGGAGGAGGACACACACGACGACAGCAATAATGGCGGTGCTGCTGCCGCTGCTCTGCTCTGTGGAGGAGACAATAAAATTATCAGCCCTCGTAGGGCGAAAAAGGGATGGAAGAAGGACAGAACACGAGTACAAATAATGATTACCATGGAAATAGCCAAAGGACATCCCTCCTAACAATGTGTATCCACAACTAGCATTTAAATTAGAATCTTCAGCTCTAATATAAGAATGAAGGCGAAGTGTTGTCTGTTCCTGCTCTAGAACCCTGCAGAGGTTCCAACATGAAACCGTAGAAAGGCTTAAGGAGGGCACATGGGGAAAAACAGATACTATAACTACGCACAGTCATGGGTTACGGGGACACGCGTGTTTCATGGCAGCCCAAGCTATTACCAGCCCTATTTCCACAAAGCAAGGTACTTACTTTCAGCAGGTGCAGAACTGGGCACAACCTGACTAGCTGTGTGAAGAAAGAGAAAGTATTCCGGTAAGGAAGATATTCATGAGAACAGTGAGCAGGTACATGGCTCATACTTTCTCTCTCGTTTACGTTAATGGTTAAAAAAGTAATGCATATCATCTGCGTCATTTCTCATGCTCACCGATTCGTAAAGTGAATTTTTTCTCTCTGGATCCAAGTTGATTTTTGGCAATACAGGAAACTCCGTTAGTTAGCTTGGAGGAGACCTTTACGGTGACCTCGCTCTTTACTTGCATGCCAGAAACGGATTGTGTGTCCTAGAGAGAGAGAGAGCGATACATTCTTAGGACTATATGGAGACCAAAAACAAGACGCTTAAAGAAACGCTCTAATGCTGACAGCATGGGAACCACCACAAGGTCAAGGGGAGGTTCAAGGGTCAGGAACGCGAACACCATAAAAACCGATGACCTTAGTAAGTGATTTAGCACACTGTTCGGTAGCATTCTACAACTCAACAAAGACTACGGCCCTCGGGAACCTATTTTCGAAACCACTGTTTTTGAGATTAGCAATGACCACATGCAAGATGGAAACCAACCAAAAGTCATGAAACTAACTTCGAGAAAGACTGTACTGGAAAGCAATAGACCTCAAAAAAGTAGCCCAAGGAATATTTTCAGCAGAAAATCTAGAAAAGTCATGGAAAATTAGCATTTTTAAAGGGACTGCGTGAGGAAATCCATAAATTAATTGAAACAGGCAACCAAGGACAAAAGACACGGATTGTCTCCAAGGTCTTCCTAAATGATATGAGTTGTAGCCCTGAAAAAATCAGATTCATTCTGTTATGGAGGCTGAACTATTGGCCATAATGTCCAATAATTGCACCGTACAAAGATTTAAGGGATGGATTGACCCAGACGGCTAGTATCAGGCACATGGGAAATTAAGTAATGATGGTCATCTATTTCAGAAATTCCCAGATACATAAATCAAAATCTATAAATAGTCTTCTACAAATAAGAGGTGCTAAAGAACACGGCAGATAAGTCACAGAATGATGCAAAAGAAAGAGATTTAATACCTTCAGCTCCGGGGGATTCCACATGATCTCTGGTTGAGGATGTCCCACCGCAGAGCAGGTTAGCTTCACCATGTGTCCTTCAGCAGGAACTTCAACCACTTCATTCCCAGGTTCCAGCTGAGGCAATCCTGAAAAAAAAAACCAGAGAGACATTTGTTACAAAGTTACAATCCAGAAAGTTTAACAACACATTTCACACACCTGGCATTCAACGTGACCTTTGTTTAATAGCTGACCTTAAAGTACCCTACCAAAGGCTATAAAGAACATAAATGTTTCATAAATGGGAGACCGGCCATCCCAAATACAGTGTCTTACCTTCCACGGTGAGGGTGAGGCTTTTCTCCGTTCGCAAACCCGGCACACTTGGCACAAAACCTTCACAAGTGTAGACCCCAGAATGGGAATATGAGATGTTGTGGAGGCGGAATCTGCTTCCATCCAGAAGAACCTTTTCTCCCTGTAACATGAGTAATGGAGGTCAATATATGTATAGCGTAGCACGGGAGACAGACACGAGGAAAAGGAGGTTGGCATGGACTTATGGGATATGGGGTACAAACCGAAAAAAAGAGCAAAAAGGTGAAATGGATCCACGTTTTTTGTTTACCTTCTTCCAACGCAGATGAGGTTCGTCAGAACCATCACCAAAGCATGAGAGGGGAACGTCTTGTCCCACAGAAGCCGTCACGTGGCCCGATGGGATGAGGGAAAGGGCGTTCAGATCTGTAAGTGAAGGGGGACAAGACGTGGTAAGAGAACGTGAGACCGATAACAAGTGTTGGGGGTGGGTAATGGTACGCGGTGTTGGTGTAGACGGACATGGCATGTCAATACTGAGGTGATGTCATAACGAGGTAAAATAAATTAGAATGGGAAGAAAAAAGCCTCAGGCATTGAGGCAAACAAGTCAACAAGAGATACTAAATTGGCACCTTAACTGCCAAAAGGGGGTATTTCTAAAGTAAATGTAATGTTATCATTAACGTATAATTAATTATAGGTTGAAAGAGTCTTATTTGAAAGACGACTCTAAACTATGGAAATGGTCTCTAATTATACTAGATAATCACCCTTTACTCCCGCCCTCAAGTCACACTCAAGTCAACACCCATACTACTCAATGTCTACTCCGTGTGATAGCACTCACAATTCACGGACACGTTCAGGTCTCGAGTGAGTACAACATCAGGGGGTGAGTCAAAGTCCATTGCGTGACAGCGATAAGACCCGGTGTACTCTCTAGAAACATTACGGATTGTCAGCACACCCTCAACACCAGAATATATCTCCACTTCTCGATCACCTTCCTGAAGAAGAGAGAGAGAGCCGGTAAGGACAGTGATTGAAGGAAGGAACCTACCCATGGTTACTTGTATCTGTGTAATAGCCATATGTACCTTGAGCATATAGATAATGTATGAAGGAGGGGGAGACCCATCTGCTTCACATTTCAAGGACAGATCATCTCCTTCCTTAACTGGAACCTCAGACATCACCTTAAATGTCACATTCTCTGTATAATCTGGAAAAAAAAACAAGTGCCAATGGGTAAACCAATGCATAGAAAACCAAGAGTAACTGTAACGCTGAGTAATTGAGAAGAAGACGAGAAAGTAAAGTTAGGGGGGGATAGAAAAAGAAAGCCCAGTTTAAAAAAGGACTATCGGTTCGCACAATAACCACTTCTGGCCACAAAGAATGAAACATAGATTTTACGGGCAGATAAGAAACATTCCATTCCACTTAGTCTGCCTGCTACAATGGTGGGATTGAGTAAGAGGCAGAGAACCTGGAAGAATATATGGAAAGGAAGGCCGGGACCAGAATGGAGACAATATGGGTTTAAAGGAAAAGTCCCCAAACTGAACAAAAATGATACAATAGTTAGAAAGGAAGAAGAGAGCTGAATAAGGTCCTGAGTGGAGGACAGGAGACAGAGGCTGGTAAAGGTTGGATATGGAGACCGAAGACGCAGTCGCATTACTCACAGTGCAGAGTCAGGCTGAATTCCTGCGACTCCATGCGGTTCACGGCTTCTCCCGGCATGGAATACACGACCTTACAGGAAAATACGGCACTGGCGTCCTTCTTGGTAGGTATTAAAAAGAGGGTGCTGGTGACGGTTAGCAGGTTGGAGGCTTCTGTTGTTGTGCGGGATGAGACGTAGAGCTCTGCGTAGAAACAATCAGCAGATATTAGCTCCATAGGCGCTATTAAACTTTTTAACTACCCCCTGAGTTTGAGATTTGGTAGACTAGGAGGAAACTCACAGCATTTTAAAGTTGAAGCAAACCGAAGTAGTGACCACTCAACTCCGAGATGGAGATAACTCGCCTATTACTAGAAGTATCCACCTGGGCTTTCAACGCCTTTAGTAAATACACCGGGATAAGGGACTACACCAATCTCTAGTTATTATCTCCATCTACCTGGTGTTTCTTGCATGGTGTTGCTGTTGTCCTTTTCTCTATGGTGCTCTTACCTGAGTTCTTCTCCGTCGGTGTATTTAGAAGCTGATGATTTTTGTACCATTCGATGGTTGGCGCCGGATAGGCATTGCGGCTGGTGCAGGTGGCGATCTAAGGGGCAGGAAGGTATTGTTAAATTGGAGTGCACGAGAAAATATAAAAAGAGCAAAAAATGCCAAGAAGGAAGGCAGCGGGGAAATCTACATACCTCTGAAGCAACAGGTGAAGTGACTGATAATATCCCTGAGATTACGGTGACTTCAGGGACTTCTGGGGGGTCTGAAGAGAAAAAAGGTTTTGAAAATTACAGTATAAGCCTTGAAAAGGTCACAACTTTCCACCACCTGCTGGATTCCTGATCACGGCATAAACCACAGGTTATACTGTCTCAATAAACCTCTCGGATGATGAGGGTGGAAGAAGTTGTCTTCCACTCTACATTATGGAAAAGTACCTTCTTTGACAAAGTTTAACCAGCCTGAAACCTTAGAATTATTTCCTACTTGGAGACGCTATTCCAGATGTCTACTGTAGTGAATACACTTATTTTATATGTGAGAAGAAAAAGAATACTCACTGAAAACCATCAGCTCAGCTCTTCCCTCAACTGCCCTCTCACCCTCTGCTTTGACCCGACAGAGGAATGTCTTTCCGTCGCTCAAATGGACGTCCCTGATGACCAGACTTAAGTCGCTCGTAACCTCGGCCCGGCTGCTGTATTCGGTATCTGGATCTGTCACTTGGCGCCCATTATCGTAGAAAGTGATCCGGCTGAGATCATCATTCTCGTCGATCTGAAGGAATGAAGCCAAGAGCGAGAATGAAGAAAATCAGATTTACCTCCCACCCGTCTGCTGCCTAAATAAATGCCTTCTAGTAACACATGGAGGGGAAACTACATGGAATAACGAAGGGATCAAAAATGTTTTATATGTCAAGCGTAACATTTTAACATGCATTGGACATTTCTATTGAGAGGTATTTGTGAGAAGACAGGTCTAGTCACTGACTGCCAACATTACGTTAATATAATCCTAGTACTCTCTGATGCTCTCGGATAATGTTTATAAATTAAACATTAGAAACGAAGAACGCCTTAAGGGCCTTGAAGAAATTATCACAGAGAATAATTATAATGTTAAAAAAAAAAAGAGGAGATGGAGCCCCGGACCGGATTTTCCCTAGTCTGATGTTAATAAGTAGAAGCACCAGGGTATTGATGGTTAAGTTATCTAAAACTCCAAGGATGTGGGAAGTGAGGGAAACATTACATTTTCTGATTTATCATTCAACATTGAAATCGGATAATTGTCCTAGACGCTAATATTTCCATCCGGTATAAGTTTGGAAGCTTATCTACTCAGTAGATGGCTTCCTCCCAAATATTATTATTATTATTATCTTTTATTTATATAGCGCCAACAGTTTACGAAGCGCTTATTCCTTCAAATAATTACCATTTAAAAATAAAATAACATTAAATATTTTGGCCAATGTTGACGGACTTTAGTAAAGTATGATTTCGTAAGCACGGGGTCTTCAAAGACACCATTACTCTCTGTAATATGGAGTTTATGGACCTTTGGGAGGAGCTGATGGACATGGGAGAACGTTTGGGGTTATAATCATCATCGTCTGCATCTGGCTTAAACTTTTTTTGTAATGTTACAGTTTTGAAGCTACTTTGTTTCACTAATAACAGCGTTACTAAAATTCAGTATCAGCCGACGCGGTGTGGAGCTGGCCGTGGGGCGACTGCATTTCTGTTATTAAACAATGTGTCGGAGTGAAATTAGGCTTTGGATAGAGAAACCACTTCCCCCTGGGGCGTCTTGCTTTAATAATTCAAGCCAAGTGCTAAAATTGCTCTGGCTGTGCACAAAATTGCTACCAATACAGGAACTGCAGCCCGTCCAGCCTCTTCCCTTCCCTTTTAACACAATTAAGATCTCATAAGCTGGTATCCTGCTGTAAAGCGCATTTTTATGTCCCTTTCTCATCCGCAATGAATACAATCCCTCTTTGTGAAATTAAACGTGTAAAATATGCCGTACAAAAGTGTCCTGTGCCCTCGCACGTGGGAACTTTATTGTAAAACTGTGTGGCGAGAAAGCCGAGCGATGCTTTGGTGGAGAACATAAAGAAGCGAGAGGTTCCTCCGGAGGACTGGAGTTTGTAGATGTACGTTCCTCGTGCCAGAAAAAGCACCGTAGAGAAGCTGTACTTTCTTATCATTGGGTAATTGGTGTCCACGATTTAGAAACATAGAACTTAGACAGAGGATAAGAACCATTCGTTCCCATCTAGTCTGCCTAGGTAGAGACCTAGACCTTAATTAGTCCTTGGTCTTGTCTTAGATTTAGGATAGCTTTATGCTCTTTAACTCTCTGCCGGGTTTTGTGTCTCCTTCATCCTTTTCTTTCTCTTGCCTCCCCTTCTCTCTTTTCCTATTGTCTCTCTCTCCTCTCCTTTCACCCTACTAGACCAAGCTGAGTGTCTAAGAAATAACATGGCAAAAGGTGGCAACCCTAGTTCCATGTGAAGTCAAAAAATGCCACCCGAAGGTGAATATATAACCTGTCCTGCCTGAGAGTCTTTATAACATACTGGAACGTGTCCACCTAGACGCAAGAAACCCATTCTTCCAATGGAAGTGTCTGCCCTGGCCAGTCCATTACATGGGTTCCTTATTGCATGACCCAGATGCTTCAAACTAAAGAAGTCCCTATAACACTGGAGAGCTCACCAGTGCTGCTGGTGTTTGGGGTCTAGATGGACAGACAGGTCCACATATATCTTTTTAGTTTTACCCAATAAATGTTCTTTTCTTTGTGCTTTATTATACAATGAAAGCCATTTTTAAAGAATTTTTAGGTCTGTTCATCAGCTCTTAAATCTTTAGCATTTTTTAAGTGATTAAATTTATTTATTTTTAATTTTTTTTTCGTGCTTAACATGTTAGCGAGCTCGATTAGCACCATAATTGGGTTGAGTTTATAGGTCTCCTATTACAAAAAAATAAAGGCAGGGTATGTTCTGCGTTTTTTCCCCTCCAATTAACACGTTTTAGAGAATGAAGAGAAAATCAGAAACAAAGTGATACATTGTCTGCAATTTCGTATTCGGTCTCTCGGGAGCAAAGCATGCTTAATGAATCTGTGGGTGTAACGTTTTATTATATTGTTACAATTAAAACACTGTCAGAATGTATCACTTGTACAAATGTTGTGGTTTCAAAACATGATTAATAGACGAATGTTGAAAAACCAATCCAAAGCGTTTGGTCTCTGATGGCAATCATTGAGAGTCAATCACTTGGTGGCTCTATGCTACAGTAGATCACATTAATACTTTGGTGAATACTAATACATTGCCGTGATTCCCATACGATACGCGGACTCGATACATGGACAACAATGGCAAACAACGCAGTTATCATAACGGGATAAGCCAATTTCATCCACATCAACCCAATGGAAGTCACGGCATTTCTTCAAGGGAAAAGGTCTTCCAAGACATAATGTCCCATATTGAATAATACTATAGAAGGGCTGCAGGATCCGCACACCGCATAAAGACAATGAAAATAATGCTGATGAATTGTAGACCAAATGTATTAAATAAGAAATAAAAAGCACCCATGGTGGACAACCCATGGCAGGGGCTTCAGAGACTTAAGGGGCCTCCCTTCTTCTGCTTTGAAGAGATTCACTGCCTAGTTTTAGTTTGTAGAGTTATCCTGGGGACGTCATGGATTGAGAACATTGAGTCCGTCTTGTTCCTCTGTCCTGAGGAGTTGTGGAAGGGCTATGGGCCATGGATTAGGAGGTTGGTGGAACTTGGGGAATAACGAGGCACAGAGAAGACACAGAAAGGAAGAAGTATGATGGCCAGGGGGCAAAGTTATCATCAAACTACTACTGAAGGCACTCCAGTAACGGTTTGGCGATTAGCTGTTAAAATGAGGGGGGGAATGTGACATAAAAATGATGTCAAATAATGTAACGGGGAATGACGTATCAACACACAGCACAATATGTTCGAAAGCACTTAAGCAGTTTGGACAAAAACGAGTTCTATCGGTAATTAAAGGTCTGTTTTTACTTTTTGTTTACTAAAATTGCTAAAAATAATGCAAAAAATCGAAATGCTTACCACAAACCACTCTGAAGTGAACTTGGGGGACCCGCTGAAATTCGGCTTACACCCAATTCGTGCATTTTTCCCGATCTCCACCTCAACTGTTGGCGGTACGACAACCGTGACCGCACAGAGACAACCTGTGACAAAGGCAAAGAGGGCATCATTAGCATCAAGCAGGGGCCGCAAGAGAAGGAAAGTCCAGACGTCCTGAACAAAACATGAAACGAACATAACCGAGGATCCAAGAAGGAACCTTAAAATAGCAGAAGCCCAGAGATAACCCTCTGGAGATGGAAGAATCTCATTGTCTTCTCTACTCACTGCAAGGTTCAATGAGGGGTCTACAGAGAGACGTTGACTTCAGCTGATCTCGGCAGGAACTTATTGAAGTCAAAGTTCAGCAAATCATTATTTTTTATATTATTGTTACTGTGTTGCAGCTACCTGGCAACGTGGCTACAACCTGACGGATTTAGGAGATAATCTTCTTCATTTGGGACCTCTTACTCCCATACCATGTCAACGGCATAATGAGGAAGCTTATAAAATGGACCAGATGGGGGGGGACGCGATCCTTTCACCCATCAACATTTATACAAATATGGTAAATCTATGTACATATTAATGTCAGGTTCCTGACGGGGATCGCAGGACACCGATCTTCCCAGACTTTCCTAATTCTGCTCTTTCTCACTCCAAATATGTAGCTATTTCTGGTACTGTGGGAAACTGAAGTTTTAAAAAAAAATGTGTTCAAATATAAATATATAGAGCTTTTTCAATTAAATCCCAGAGCTTTGATGCTATAATGGAATGCGCTGTAAAATATAAATAAAGTGGTCCACATATATATATTTATATATACTGCATATACATATATCATATAAATATATATAATATAAATATTATATAAATTGCTGATATATGAGAAATACGTGGAATTCCCTATTATAAAAACCATGCATTATAATGCATATTATAGCTGTGAGGTCACTTTTCATGTTTATGATGTATGGGGAGATGCTGCAGAATCCCCCCCCCCATAAGCGTTTGCCCCTGGCTCCCATCTATTTGCCATGCAGGAGATGCATTCAGCCGAACACGAGGCATCCGGCGCTGGGTCTGCGAGCATCACGGGGGGTCTAACGAGAACATCCAAAGCTGTCTATCAAGATACACATCAGCTATTGCAATACAATTACAGATGCAACAACAACGCATCCCAGGACCCCACACAAAAATAACCCTTTCAGTGCGTCGTCCTATGTGGGGCCGCCACCTGATGACGTGGTCACGGCCGACGGGTGGATATGCTCAGGTAGCGACAAATGGGTTGAGTATGGGGAGTCGATGGCCAGTAGCCCACCAGGCCTTTGCCCGTTGTGCACCAGACCTGATCCCCATGAGTTCCTTATAGCGCTTCCGCTGGTGTTTGCTTAACATGACGATATTTCATATTCTCCCTTAAGCGTCCTATTCGCATTAAGCAGATAATAATAATAAAGTCTACTTTAAACCTGAGTAAACGGTTAAATTAACACAAAGCGGCGAATTTAATCAAAAGTGGGTCAATGCCACGGTAACCACCTTTTGACTATACAGCAACCATAGTAACAGAAGCAGATAAGACCCATTCGGCGCGTCTGGTCTGCCCCGACGTAGAGACTCAGACCTTAAACCCGTTCCCCGTCAGTCTCGAATTAGGCACGGGCCCCCCCCCAAACACAAACATGGCTGACCGTTCTTTATTGTTTCTGAGGCTGTCGTGGCCAGAGTGACCACCGGCTGGAAGCCTTGCTCTGGCCTTCTGTAGGGTTATAGGACAATGTTATCCTAACAAAGAATTTCAAAAGAGGTCACAATAAGGAGATAAGGACGAGTGTCTTATCCCAGCTGCCTAAAAGGGATAAACCCACAGGAACCAAGCTTACCCCAGCCGACTGGGCAAATATTATTATTATTAGAATTATTATTATCATTATTAGAACTATTATTATTATTTATAGTGCCAATTTCCGCAGAGCTTACAGTCCATACATTCAAAGGGTCGGACAAAACTAGGACCGAAAGACGATCCGATTAGGATCGTCTTTCGGTCCTACATTAGGTATAGAAAGTCCTGCTCACAAGAGCTTACAATCTAAAGGGAATAGGGATTTATTAGCCCAAATGCTGATTATTATTTTCCTTAAAAGTGATCTAAAATGATATCTGTTTGTTTTTTCCTAAGAGGGAAATGCTGTCCAGATCCAGCCTCAAAGAGCGAGGCTGCCTATTGACTTAATTTGATTAATGCTGCCGACTCAGCGGTATCAGGTAAGTTTAACCCTCCTACCGCCGCGAGAACATACAAAACACACACAGGATCACGGCCCGATGAAACACGCCATGACCTTTCTTAATAAATACCATCGTCGCCTTCGGGTGAACGTTATCTTTTTTCCTGTTTACTTAATAACAGCGCAGACGTATCCGTCTAATGCATGAAGGTGGCAACAGCCAATTATTATTCCCCCAGGCAATAAAGAGAATATCAAACCGCCGTTATTAGCGAGAGACATGGCTTCTAACTGCCCCCGGGGACTTTGTTTAGGGCTTCGTGGTATTTAATCACGGTCTGCTTTCGTGTGTCCTCCTCGTGTAGGTTGGAAGGAAGAGACGCGGACGCTGTCCGGTGTGGCTCTCTCTATGTGTATAAGAAGAAGAACATGGAGGTGCCAGTGCAACAAAGGGTGCACGGAACCTGGAGGCAGGAGAGGACCTTGGAAGACTGTCAGCGAGAGCTTTACGGAAGAGAGCGCGTGTGAGGCCTCTCGTCGACTGGTGGCGGGGCAGAGACTGCTAAGGATTAAAGATTAACAGGTGCAGGGTGAACACAGCTGCGAGAATCATCTACAGGGGAACAGGAGAGGGGTCTTGGAATCTGGAGGAACATTACGAGAGCATGTAGACTATAGCACTAGAACATGGGGTCTACGCGAGGTAAGAAGGCAAGTAGAGAACGCAAAGAATGGAGAACTTCGTGGTTTTCTTATAGGAGGAGGACAAAGCTGGTATGGGAGAGGTGACCATGAATGGAGTGGAGGACCATCATGGAAGGTCCATAGAAAGACAGAAGGACAATTTGTGGGAATTCACGTCAGGTCGGGGGAAGCACTTTAAGGGGGTACAGAGTAAAAAGCTCGATGGAGGACAGAGAGAGAGAGAGAGAAGGGAATGAGAGGTTGGGTTTCACAATAATGGAGGGGGGAGGAAACGAAATTTAGCAGAAGAGGGTATGGAAGGGAGTTACATAGCGAGAGGGCACAGAATTGAGAATGAGGAAATCTCGGGGAGGTGGGGGTGGAAGGGTGGAGGGTGCAGGCTCTTGTCAGGATCCTGAGAGTCCCTTCACAATAAGAGCGTCTCGCTGGCGGTCACATGGTCTATTGTTGAATTCTAAACACTTCAAAAAGGAATGGAAAGGAGGGGGGGAGAGGCGAAGAGAGAGTCAAGAAAGAAAGAAAGAAAAAAAAAAGATAGATGGCTTGAAACATTGAAAGAGCTACTGAGGGGAAGAGAATGCGTGTGAATAAGAGAGAGACAAGAGAAAAGGATATGGAAAAAAATAGGAGACGAGAGGGACAAGGATGAGAAGGGAAAGCATCATAAAACAGACAAAAATACGGAATACAGAAAGTTTAAAACATTTAGCATCAGAGTTAACCCTTTGAGGGACAGCGACATCTCTTTTTTTTTTACTTCTTTACGCAACTCACTGTGAACGCAGACATTTGTTTTTGTGCGAGTGAATGAAAAGAAGAGAAATGGATCTTCTTCACATTATATTTATAAATACCAATATCCCCTGTCTCCTGGGATTTTCCCTTTGAGCTCCAGCGTATATATAATATATATTCCCGTATTAATGTCAGCGGTGGAAGGAAAAGAAGTTTCATAAATCACATCTAACCTGGGGCACCAAGTTATGAACGTTTTGCTAGCCCCCATTCTTCAATATAATTGGCATCATTGCAATATAAACGGCTGTTTTTCAGAAAGCACGTGGAGATATAATTAATTAGTAATTATTTTGCTCGTAATGCTTGCTTAGCCAGACCACAATGTCACATCAGGTTAATTTGACTCTTTGCTAGAAGATGATCTGTGTGATCCACGTGAACCAAAGTATAAAAAAAATTCGGAAGCAAAAGCTAAGCAGCGAAAAAAATGTATGCAGTCGCTATGGTAACCAATAGGATGATCCTGCTAATTGCTCCACTTTTGCTATTTTGTAAATTACATGTTTTTTTTTTGTTTGTTTGTTTGTAGCGTATCAAAAATCATTGAAGCCTAGCCCCAGGTACTGAAAATCCTTTGTCTCACCGCGTCAACAAAGCAACAAAAAAATCGACAGCTATGCCTTTTTAGTGAATCTGGTGACAAAATGAGCCCCCGGGGTATACACAACACCCCCAATGCATTCATCAGACCTATTACACCGCCATTTACTACTGAATGAATATTTACTCCATACATTTTTAATCTTAATGTTTTCAGCAATATTTTTTTTTTAACTTTTTAAGATTTTTATTATATATTTTTTATTATATATGATATATTATTAATATATATATATATTTTTATATATATTATATATATATATATTATTCATATATCATATATATATATATAAACATCAAATAAGGACTCCATATGCCATTCAGCTCAGACAACAAGCCATTCAAACACCCAAAAAATATTTTTAAGCAACAATGTTTAGATTGCAACAATTGCCGAGTCGGCATATTAACCGGGTCACGCCGGAGACGCTCATAACTGTGAAAACTACCTCTGTTTTTATATCTAATGAATAAAGTAAAAAAATGAATTAAAAAAAAATTCTAGAATCCACATTTTCCAGATCCCTTTTTTTATTCTAAGGAAGTAGTTAATAATGCAATTAAAAATATATATATAATTAAAAACAAAACTA
This sequence comes from Spea multiplicata, assembly GCA_009364415.1. Classification (NCBI taxonomy): domain Eukaryota; kingdom Metazoa; phylum Chordata; class Amphibia; order Anura; family Pelobatidae; genus Spea; species Spea multiplicata. The sequence goes on along the minus strand of VKOC01017718.1, from coordinate 793 downwards.
AAAACTATAAATGCGGATTGTGAAGATATCAATTATATAAATAATATTATAAATCATATTTAGTTATTATTCTTATTGTACTCAATCCACTGGGACTTTTTTAAATATTTTTTTATTATTATTTATTTTTTTAAAAAACTATTTTTTTTTATTTTTAGTTTTTTTTTTAATTTTTTGTTGTTTTTTTTTTACTCTTGGCCCTGGTAAATACAATCTCACTAATCCTCTAGATACACAGTTCCAACAAAAAAAAAATCTCCTGATTAGCTGAGGTTGGTATGGATGCCTCAGTGGACAAGGAGAAGAGAGAGCGAGGAGTGAGCATAGAGATGCTAAGTGAGGGGGAGGGAACGTGTATAAGAAAGATTCCAATCAGGCCCCAAGATTACTGTGCAGAAAAGCGTTAATAAATGCCTATTAAGGGTCAGGTGAGTGTCAGAGACGCAAAAAAAAAAACATAAAAAAGGCTGAAATTTATTTCTAGTCTTCAAATTCCAATTTATACCGAAGCATTTGGACGAGGAGTCCATAAATCAAGCAATTTTGTTAATGCATTCGCGTTATCTCAGCAGGTAAGTCTAGTGAGCGCCGGACAGAAGAACGGCCGCCTACCAAGCGTATGAATGAAAAAAAATCCACAATATAGAGCAGCAATCAGTCCAGTCCTTAATTATAAAGAATCTCTCCTAAAAAGCCACATATCCAAGGTTATGAAAGTACTAAATTATCAACAAATGCACAGAGAATCTTTCACAGATTTTTTATAAATTTTTATAAATACTTAATATATATA
>VKOC01017713.1:0-110191 GCA_009364415.1 Spea multiplicata | reverse complement strand
TGATATGCCTTTTAACCCTCTATATGCCACTGTGCCCCATGATATGCCTTTTGACCCCCTATGTGCCACTCTGCCTCCAGAAATTCCTTATACCCCTATATACCACTCTGGCATTTAGGGGGTTAAAAGGCCTTTCAGGAGACACAGTGGCGTATAGAGGGTTAAAAGGCATTTCTGGAGGCAGAGTGGCATTAAAGGGGTTAAAAGGCATTTCATAGAGCACTCTGCCTACAGAAGTGCCTTATGCCCCACATTTAACACCCCCTCCCTCCTCCAAACTTACCGGTGCTTCCGAGTCCCTGGTGTGTAGGCGGGGCAGCGTGTAGACGATTAACGTAGACAACTTCCGCTGCAGCCGGAAGGAGGTGCGGTTAGCAGCGAGGGTTGTCTGCGTCCATCGCGCAGACCTTCCCCGGCTGTCAGGGAACTCTGATCTCTGACAGCCGGGGAAGGCCTGCGCGACGGACGCAGACAACCCCCGCTTGGTAAGTTGGTGGTGGTGGGGCATAAGACAGGAGGATCCAGGTCCCCTGCAGCGCTGTGGGGGATCTGGATCTTAGTCGCATAGTCAGACCTATTTGAGGTCTGATTATAAGACGGGGGTATTTTTCAGAGCATTTGCTCTGTAAAAAACCTTGTCTTATAATTGGGCAAATACGGTAATTTGGGAGTTATGATGAAGGCACCAAAATGTGTAGGGCGGGAGGGTGACCAACAACCCATCTTACTTGAAAAGCAACCTTAGGGCCTACTTCCTCCTTCCTACTACAATCAATTTCATGCAAAGTTATAAGTTATCTTTACCTGCACTTTCACCTGTTTACTTCATGACTGGGTATTCATTTATTTTAAGAGCATTGTAAACCTTCGTACTCTGCCTTATATGCCATATTGTTGCAGATGGATTTGAAAAATGGTAATGGTTAAATCATTTCTCATAATTATTTAATATGCCTGATTGCAGATTATTGACCACTGGAATTCTGCCCTTTTAAAATCGCTCACCAGGTCTGAAAACAAGAATAATGTATCCTCATTGATTGGATCTAAATCTTTTCTATTCTTATCTACTGTATATTGATCTGCTTAATGAAGCATAAAATACCAGAGTAGGAAGCAGAAAGAATAGAAAGCAGCTGACATTGTTTTGCTTCTGAATTAGATTTGCTCGCAATAAACCTCACAAATCATTAGATGCCTTCCTTGTTAACCATAGATTTACAGCATGACTTATTTGATTATTGCAAATGCTCTACCTTTTTTATGTTGTTACTACAAGCTTAAATATTATTTTCAATTGCATGAATGAAAAAGGAGGAAAATATTTTAGAAATCTGCTGTTTTCAGAAGGTTTAGTAAAATATTAGGGACATATCTTTTCCAGTGATCTAGAACATTAAGGCAGGAAACTTGACCAGATGTGTCATTTAAAAAGGCGCAGCGGTGGTGGGAATTTGTCTAGCCAGCAGTACCAGATCTCTTTGTGTCTAACTGCTAGAATAATTTATCTTGTATTGTTAAACGGTTAAATGGACAGTTTAGTGTCCCTGACACCCATACTATAGAATAATGAGGTAGTGGGTGAAGCTTTGCAGCTGTCCTCCAGCTCTGCGGTCTGATGATTCTTGTCAATGATTGGTTGTTTGAAGCAGCCAATCAGAGGCAGAACTGTGCTCCCATATAAAGAAATTAGAATGAGCCACCCAGCAATTGTTTGCATAAAAGTGGCTCTTTAAGGGTCTTTGATTGTTGGATGTATAATATTTTTATAAATTACTTGCATACAAAATATTATTAATTTATTATTATTATTATTATTATTATAATTTTTGTTGCTCTCTCACATAATTTGTTTTGTACTTTACATTTAAGTGTATGTGTTTAGCTATTACTCATTAGATATCACTTGTGTTTAGGCAGGTTTGGTTTATATCAGGTGTTAATTGATATACAATCTTGTATATTATTAATCACCATACAAACCTCCCAAACTTGAATCCTAATTTTTTATTGAGCAGCCAGATTACCACTAGTTTTGTCCGTACATTTTATAACCTTTCCTGTTCCGTTTTCTTTTTTGCTAGTATATATACGTATATATATATATATATATATATATATATATAATATATATATATATATATATATATTACAATGATGGCAGGTTAGTTTTGCTTTCTGTGGATTTAATTGTCCTACTGTCATTCTTCACTCTTCCAAGCAACTGTCTGATCCCGACTATATCCCTTTAAGCATTAGTCTTCTGTAATCAAGTTTTCTGAATATCTTTATATGAGCAGTCAGAGCAGAGGAAGCTAAATCAATAATTTGGCCATCATAACTTATTTACTTGTGTTTGCAAAAAAAAGGCTGCACATATATAACTTATAGATACTCTCAGACAAATGTGGATAATGTTTGTGCCTGTTCATATAGTTTAAAGACCATACTCTGATGATATAGCTTAGCCCTGCTGGTTTTGATTTTTTTGCCCTTTTATCCTTAAGGGAATAATCAGGACAACTAAAAGGCTGTAAGGTAGCCTGTAAAAATGCACGTTGGCTGTTCTGAAAGTGATTGATGCAGGCATTGTGAGTATATTGAAATTGACTGGCTTACATTCTGGACTTTTAAACACAGTGACTGAATAACTATTTGAGGTCACAAGAGATTCATTCAAAAATCTAGTTTTGTAGTTTCCATGAACTTGTGACATAAAGAATTTCCTTAACCCCTTCAGTCCCAGGCGTATTTGGTACCTCAAGTCCCGGAGCAATTTTGCCATTTTTGCGCTATGTCAGTTCCGCGATTATTCTCTTTTTCCAGTAAACCATATATTTTTTTTCAAGGAGAGATAGAGCTTCTTTTGATACCATAGTTAGATGATTAGCTGAAAATTTAGAATGAGAAATTTAGTAAAAAACTAGCGAAAATTTGAAAAAAACACCTACCAAATCCCCTCCAAGTTTATCAATTCAGGTGTCCTGATTTCAGAAATACCTAATTTATATAGATTTTCCATACTTTTCTAGCACTTATAGGGAATATACTATAAGGTGTACATTATTCGTGGAATTTTCATAAAACTATATATTCCCTGAAAGCACAAAGGACCTAAAAGCCAGCCCCTTACCTTTCAGTTTAGTGAAAATACCTAGGGCTTAGCTGATAGCATAAGGAGGGACGCTAGGATACTGTTGGTGGACAGCTATAGGTACGGTTAGATGTTGGGTTACAGTACTGTAGAGTGTTAGTGTTAAGGATGATGATCCGATAAGGTCCCTGTCTATTGAAGTGAGATGGATCAATGCTTAGTGACCAAATCAGTGGTGACATAGCATTTTATTAGGTTAAATTTATATTGTATTTTTATATATATATATATATAATATATATATATATAATATCACTTGTAAGTGACAAGTTTAGGCCACTGACATTGATCAGTGGCCAGGTAATAATTATGTATTATATTTTTTATTAATAATTTGTGTTTTTTTTATTATTACCTTAGATGACCCTTTGTTGTGAATTCAAGCACATGTATGTACCAGCATTGTCTATAAATATAAAGTTATTTTTATAAGGCCCTATTGCACTTTTAACTGCTTTTGTAAGCACTTATGGATCGTGTTATCACCCCATGACCTCTCTGCAAGATGAATGGAAGAAGGCTCTGTGTTTCAAGCATTTTTCTGTTCCAAAAGATTATACTGTAGTGATGTGGTCAAGATGTTTTGAATAGATGTTGTGAAACAACATGATTAAATGTAATTAAAAATTAGAAATTCAACAACATCTGAAAGAATAAAAGGGAAGTGTTTTGTGTGGCTGTATAAACCCCAGCGATGCTTTCATAACTCTGCCTTTTGAAGAACTTTATGCACCTGCGGAAAAATAAATAAAATAGTTTTGAATTCTTGTAAACTTGTACTCTCTCTGACCTCTTGACAGTTTTTGCTGTCTGGTTTGAGAGTGAAAACAAAATTAAACAGATATGGTAAAAGTGTCAAACTGCAGAGAGACAATGCAGCACTGGCCTTTGTATTAACGCAATCAATTTTTATTCTGTTACATTCTCTTTTGTGTTACCAACTGGAGAGTTTTGTTATCTCTGCGCTCTTTGGGTTGTCTAAGATAACTTTTATGTTCCTCGGTGGAGTTTTTCTGGAACGCTTTTTGCACAAGCTTTTCTCTTTTACTTCTCTCTCTTTTATTAGACAAAATAAGTTATATTAGTAAAATAAAGTATATTTGAGGTTTGAGAAAGTTACAATTTTTGGAGAACACAAACTACCATGTGTTTTGAAGACATTGCAGCTGCTTGTAAAGCCATCTATAAATATACAGCGCCCTTCAACAATACTGGCATCCTTGGTAAATATGGACAAATAATGCAGTGTTTATTGTTTAACCCTTTGATCTCTGTACACAGATAAGTAGACATAATGAAAAGTTACTCATGCCCACGTTTAAATACGGTGGTGGCTATTTGATGTTTTGGGGCTGTTTTTCTGCCAGAGGACTTTTCTTAGGATACATGGCATCATGGACTCTTTTAAATATTAACAGATATTAAATGACTGCCTCTGCCGGAAAGCTTAAAATGGGCTGTGATGGCCCATCCAGCAGGACAGTGGTTTAAAACATACATAAAAATCAACACAAAAGTGGTTTACTGACCACAAAATCAAGGCCCTACCATGGCCATCCTAGTCCCCTGACTTGAACCCCATAGAAAGCCTGTTGAACTGAATAGGAGTGTCCGCCAGTGTTGACTTCAAAATTTGAAGAATCTGGAGAGATTCTGAATGGAAGAATGGTCTCAGATCCATTGCCATGCATACTCATACCTCAACAGGCATTATAGGAGAAGCCTCAGAGCTGTAATCTTGGCAAAGGGAGGTAAGTACCTGTGTTGTGTTTGCAATTGTTTGATATACATGATAGCAGAGTTTTTTGTGTATTTTCTGAAGATCAAAGGGTTACGAAAAGACACATTTTCACAGCATTAGTGGGGGGCACTGTACACTGTATATGTGTTCATGTATATATACACAGTATCCTACAAAAGTGAGTAGACCCCTCACATTTTTATAAATATTTAGTGAGTACTACACACACACCCAAATGTCCTAGGTTCCCCAAAACAAAACGAGAAACGTGGCAAAGCAAAAGTGCCTTGCTTGACCAGGGCTTGAGACATTTTGTGAAGTTGTGCCAGCAATGAAACAGAGGAGCTGTCGGGTTTCTGCAGTTGGGTAATGTAATATTGTGTTATGTGACCTCCTCTCGGTGCTTGCCCCCCAGCAGCAGATAGGAAGGTGGCTCTGTATAGACATGGTTGCTAGACAGTCTATAGAAGTGCAGATTAAACCCAAGGTGCTAGGAAGTAGTCGTTAAACACAATTCAGGATTAATTTAGTCTCATACTGACTCCTGCAGGGGAGGGCAGGTATTAGGACTGGACTGGGGAAGAAATACAGCCCTATAACTTTAAGCCAGGTGGCCTCTAAATAACGTACATGTGGGCAACAGCTGAATACAAGTGGTGGCATCCACACTCTAGCAGTATGCAGCTGTGCGTATCCATCCAGCGGCCACACACTGAAGCATACAATCTACCGCTAGAGTAGCAATAAAGGTACGTGTGAGTATGTGCCCTGTTTGCCAGATCTCTTAAGTCTAGCATGGCTAGCATAATTTAGCTCAGGTAGACATGGCACATCTCATCCCAAAACAAAAACTCATTATCCAATCGTGTTGAGGCGACATTCTGAGAATACTCAGTATAAAACAAACATAAAGCAGCACTGGAATAATCAAAGCAGTTATAATGATTAAGTGTATGTATGTGGGGTTTCAATCACATGCAAAAACAAAAAAACATAGACTTTTGAATCAAGGGGTATCAGGTGGGGAATTTCCATGCATCCCATTCTTAGCCGTCACCTGGAAATGCACAGTATACCGTTGCTACTTATTTCTTAGATATGCTCATAATATTATTAGTTTGAAACCAAAATCTGTAACATACGATTTCAGCAAATATGGCCCAAAGGTACTTTTCCAACATTTTTAGGGGGACGAGGCATTTCGAAATATCATCTGACAGGAAGAGGAAATACCTTACATTTTCAGCAGGTTGTACTAGAGCCAAGTATAAATGCCACCCCTAAAAATATAGTCTGGAACGTAGAAGTTAATGCACGCTAACAACCTTGCCTCTCTCCCATAGTTTATTTTTGAACAAGGACAGCGTGTGAATGTAATTTGAGAATAGAGGAGAAATTGATGCTTTTTCTTTTATGTCTCCTTGGTCATTTGCGGGATTATCCGACCTACTTTGCAAAAGTATCGTCATAGCATATATCCTGTATATTTTAAACCAGCATTAAACATTACAACGCAGACAATACATAGTTTTATACCCTGGCACCAACTTTCTTCTGAGGTTTCCGTATGCTCGTTTCTGTTGTTGTTCTATGTTTTTGTTTACGAGTTTGCTGCACTTGTAGTTTCACTTTGTCTTAGCGATGAGCACACTAGAAAAAGATCTTTGATCCCCCTCTCAATAAACACACACAGTTCACAAGTCAATTCCTCAAAGCAAAAGTATATTTAGTTTTTTCCCTTCTAGAATGTTTGACAGATAGGACACGTAAATCAAATGAGCGAAACATCCCGAACTGTTTTGTAACAGCCTGTATGACATACTCAACTTTTGGGTATTTAAACGCAGTGAAACTTACAGCACAGAGGATGCCGAATATATCAAACAACCACCTAAAGGTTAATCATCATAATTTACCCTGCACTTCTTCTACATACATCATATTAGTAGCTTGTAGTTGTAAATCATTGACACTAGTTATTGTCACTAAAAGATAACTCATAGATTCCTATAGATCAAGATTCTGCTAAAAAGATCCATAATCGAACCATCTAATGGAATGTTTATACTGTTTGGAAGTATGATTATATATATATATATATATATATATATATATATATATATACTTTTATACAAAATAAAAGATGTGACATTGTAAGTTTGTATTAATATTTGAGTGTTAAATATCTGAAAAACAATTATATAAAAAAATCATAGTTTTTTAAAAACAGCTTTTAGCTAATTACAAATTGTGATGGGATTATTTGTAAAACGTTAAAGCAAATTAAAGTAAAACAGAAAATATATATTTATTTTTGTGGCATTTGTTCCTGATGCTAGCACCATTTTAACATGCAAAATATGAATACAGTATTTATGAAATATGTACTATTACAGTCATTGTATGCAAAAAGGAACTGCAGAAAAGGTAGGTAAAAATGTTTGCGCACCAAAGTGTGGCACATTTTTAAGGTTACCACTAGGCTTTAGCCCCCAGATCTTTGTTGAACCTAACAATGCCCCTGCTTAGCACCATCACGACAAAATTCTTAGAAATAAAGAGACTACTTTGCTCTGTGTTTCCTCAGTACCACTGTTAGGAGATTAACAATTCCCCGAACTGTGAGTTTACAGGCAATTTATTTCTGGCTAATATATCAGGTCAACAAAGTAAGACTAAGACGTTATGTGAGGTTTTTCTTGAGGTTGTGTTTCCTGTCAATAAACCAGAGTTGAATAGTCTTGCTGTCTTCCTGTATACCAGAGTTAATCCCTAAAAAGCTGAGGTTTGAGAGGATACATTAAAAAGGGGAAAATATAAGAGATAATTGAACAACGTTGACATTATTCTTTTCTATCATTCACCTAGCACTTACACCCATTAAATTTAATTTCTTACTTTTACATCTGAAATGAATGAATGAATTTGTTGTCATCTTTAGTGGGAGTTTTGTGGAATACAGTTTAAAAAGTGATATGTTATTTCAGATTACTTTAGTATTCTGTGCTTCATAACATAACACTGACATATTCGTCTCCATATTTATGGCTATAATTCTCTGTTAAGTTCATGAAAGGAGACATATAAACATCATGGGTAAAGATATTGGACGTTCTTGGATACAAAGGTCTTGCTCCAAAATATCAAAAGGTAGCTATTAGACTTTAGCTGGTTTACTCTGGGTTAAAATATAATTTTTTAACCAGATGGCTTTATAGCAAGCCATAACACATGGAAACATTTTAAAACCTTTACAGAGAGCACAAATGTTCCATCATTTTAGCAACCTTCCCAGTATCCGAAAACCGGAAAACTCAAGGAACAAATTAAAAAGCATTTATTTTAAAGCAGGAAGTAAGGCTTTCATTTTACAGAGATCTACGCCGGTAAAAGTATACAAGTCCCTTTCAGATTTTTTCCCCCATTGAATTTTATTTGCTGTGAAAATGTATCGGAATTCCCTGCAAACTATTAGTTTTCTTTGTTCCTAGGTGACAAAATCTGATAGAAAATGCCATCCCTTTCCTACACCTTGCAAGGATTCTGCAAAAGTGAAATCATAAATTCCCATCTGTCTGCGTAGAAGTCCATTCTTGAATGCACATTACATTCAAGAACTGAATAGGGATAACTGAATGAAACTGACTAAATCAACCAAAATAAAATGGCTTCAGTAGTGTAAGAATGATGAAAAGGATTAAATGAAGTTCATATAGCTACAACATGCAACAGAGTAACAGATATCATTCTAGCTGGGGCCTGTTACAATATAGCTAGTAGTTATTAGGCCTCAACTCTAACGTAATGACATGTCCGGATTTTTGTCTCAATGTTCACAACTACTCTAACATAATAGACATCTACACCCTGCTATGTTAAGTATCTGTTCTGAGGGAGAGTAACGTTAACTAATTCCTAAGGAATCCTTTGTAATGGTTTGGATCTAGAATGAAACTACATGACTCAAGTTTGGCCATCACATGTATACATTACTGAAACCTCCAGGTGATCTATGAAATTTGGGACGGGTTGGTCCAAGAAAGAACATATTTGGATTCCTGATATTTAAGATAATAAATCAATCTTTATTGCATTTGAGTACTGCTCTTACAATGCCTTGGTTCCTACTTGTTCTTCAATAAAGTTAGATTGGCATACAGATATAAAAAACTTCAATTATATTCACCTGGATTGATATGTGGTATTTTTTTGTTTCTTCACTAATAAGATTAATTTATCATATGTATAAACATATCCAGTGTTACTGAAAGTGAAATATAAGAATACACTAAAATATAACAAAATGGAAATGTACAGAAGTATGATTACATATTTTATACATTTATAAAATGATCACATAACTTAAAATGCACCACTAAATTCAAACTATTCCACAGTGAAATATTTCTGAGTGCTCTTGAATAACATAATAAACGTTATAAAAGATTCAGTTAAAAGAGTTGAAAATATGTATTTTATTCTCTCTAAAATGGCTTGTGACCTAGTGCAGTAAAAGTAGTATGGTTTTACCTTCAAATATCTAACCAGCTACATGAACAATATCCATAGTACAATTAAATCAAAGTTACAAAATTAATTTGGATGGCCATGGTTGCTGAATGGAGGGAAAAGGTGACCAGAGCTGTTGTGATAGACCTAATGTATTGGTTTGTCTTAGTCTATCAATTCTATTCTTGTCATACCCCTTATTTGTATTGTAAGAAGCGAGGCGTAAAATGTTTGTGATATATAAATACAAGATAATAATAATAATAATAAAAGGAGGAAAGATGACCATTGTCGGAGAGTAGGTTGGAGAGATGGCTGTTCCGGGAGAATGGAGAGGAGGGAAAGAAGCAGTAGAAATGGGAGAGAGAAGGGGAGAGGAGAGAGAAGGGGGAGATAGACATGTTTAAAAGAAGCTAGGTATAAATAAAGCAAACCGAGCTCTTCAGCACAACCTATTCTACTGCCAATATTTGTCTATAAAGATGGCATGCCTATGTACTTGATTTTATACACCTGTTAGAACAAGTACTTCATGCTAAAGGGCCGTGAAACCATTTTATGTATGGAAAAGTTTCTGAAATACATATTGTTTAGAGTTATATAAAAGTACAGGCTGGTATCCGGTAATTTATAAATGTTAGAAGACATGTAAATTAATCTCAAAACATGTATATTCATTTTAATTAAATCAGTGGCTAAATTGACGTGCTAGTATACCTTCATATTTATAGATTAACTATCATAATATATTTGGGTTCAGAATAAATTATTTCAATTTCCTCCAATTCAATTGGTGAGAGGTTGAGAAGGGGCTGAGGAACACCTAATGTTATACTCACTGATACCTTAGTAGTATTGAGCAAAATGAGGAAACTATTTTAGGATATTGTCACAAGATATTGATTCATAACCCCAAACAAAACACATTAGCATCTTGAAACCATTAAGCATTTAGCTCTGATTCCTGCAGATTTAACTGCAGATTGACAAAATAAATTAATCATCCCATAGTGTTGTTTTATACCTGGTCATTTACTTCTGGTCATTTACTTCTCATTTACTTCTGGTCATTTACTTCTCTGTAATTACTTTTAACCTTGATACAGTTGTCTGCTTTTTAATATTGACTATAGATAAGTATCTGCCTATGCAGATTCTACAGATACTAAAGATCATTTTGTTTTGACCTCAGATGTAAAGGAGAGTTTACCAAAACATTCTAGCTCAGTGACAATACAATAGCTGATTTGATGATACGATAACTCATGCAAGAACCAGACTCAGGAAATTATTTATGGTTAATTGGTCATTTGTTTCATCTTAAAAAAAATTTCAGTAAAAATTTGATGGCTCCAAACATTTATTAACATTATTAAATATCCAATTTTCGTAGGCTCCTTCCACAATAGTAAAATTTGCTGTTACATTCTTCTTGATTGCAATGTTTTTTGTTCCCAGGAACTGTGGTTGATTCAGCTCCTGAAGCACTATTGCTAAGTGGACCAGTTTAGAAGAGATCTCTAATATAACCATATACAACTCTTCCTTCTCAAGAGAGGGTAGCTGATATATAGGTTATTTCTGATTGAAAATTGTGATGATGCCCTGGATAACGTATAGGGCAGTACCCAATGTAAATACATCACTGTGTATTGCATGTGTGCTGAATTACACATCTCAAGGGGCTAAAACACTATGTTGCATGGTTTCTTAATATACCACATTTACTCGATTATAAGACGACCCTCCAAAATTTGAATATTCATTTAGGAAAATAAGAAAAAAGCCTGAATATAAGACTACCCTATAGGAAAAAGGTTTTACTAGTAAATATTAATTCACATGTAAATTATTTTTTCATATTTAATAAAAACTATGATTGAGAAAAATGCATTTCTTGTTCTTCCATAGTACAATCAAATCAAAGTTACAAAATGAATTTGAATGGCCATGGAGGGAAAAGGTGATCAGAGCTGTTGTAAAGGACCTAATGTATTGGTTTGTCTTAGTCTATCAATTCTATTCTTGTCATACCTCTTATTTGTATTGTTAGAAGCGAGGCGTAAATATTGATATATAAATACAAGATAATAATAATAATAAAAGGAAGACAGATGACCATTTTCGGAGAGTAGGGTGGAGAGATGGCTGTTCCGGGAGAATTCTTGGTCTTATTTTCTTTTATTTGCCAACCTGTCCTCCAGTTAGGCACATCTGCCCCCCAGAAATGCCTTATACCTCCCCGATATGCCAATCTGTCCCCTGATATGCCACTCTGCCCCAGATATGCCTTATACCCCCATATATACCACTCTGCCCCTGATATGCCACTCTTCCTCCCTAGAGTTACCAATACATCCTCAGACTCCCTGGTGTCTAGTGAAGGCAGCCGGTGAACGTCTGCGAGATGTGCGTAGACATCCTCCGCTGCTACCTGGCACTTCCGCTGGGGCTTCTATGGACTGAGCACACTGGGGCGTCTAGCGGCGGAGGCTGTCTGTGCGCATAGTGCAGATTTTCACCGGCTGCCAGAGAGGAGGATCCAGGTCCTGCTGCGGGGGATCTGGATCTTAGTCTTATAGTTCAACCACTATTTGAGGTTGGATTATAAGAAAACCTCATACATTAGACGAGGGGTATTTTTCAGAGCATTTGGTCTGAAAAAAACGTGTCTTATATTCAAGCAAATACAGTAATTGCTTGACATTCATACACCCCTATGATATGTAAGCAGACTGATACGGCTATTGTTTTTGTCTTATTCTGTTTTCCATGCTGCAAGATATTTGGCAGGTGTATACATTTTCATTGACCATTACTGCTTGTTTCTTTCTAGAAAAAATATTAATAATTTTTTACTTATTTTGTCCTGATTGATGGAACTTGCTAGCGATCCTGACAAACACCATCATCAGGCTATATATATATACAGTTCTCCTGCTGTATCTGGTTACTCTCATATAGTACAGTATACCAATCCTGAATAATAAATAGCGTATCAAGCAATACTCTGAAAACCTAAAACAAAATAAAAAACAGCTGTAAAAGCAAACCAAACACCCTTCCTTATTGTATTCTGCCGTTCAAAGTCTGTCCCACATAGCAGACTAATAAAAAGACTTTTCAGACAGTTTACCAGTATAATGACTCCTTCAGAAAAAGTCAGTCTCAAAGTGCAAAAACTGTATAATCTATTTGAAACAACACTTCTTTTTTTTCCTCTTGTTTTCAAAAAGCCCTGTAAAAGACATTATCCAAAGTATTCAGTATTACTATTAACCTTATTTTAATTGATTTCACAACAGTTGACATAATTGTGAAATGTTGCATATGAAACCTGGGCAATGCTCATTTAGCAGAAACTATGGCTGTCCATTGAGTATTTTCATTAAAAACGGAACAGGGATATATTATAAAAAATATTAAAAACACAACTGTATATGTTATTGGTATTTGAGATGCATCTCTCTGAAGCCAGTTTACTTTTAACCTTGATACAGTTGTCTGCTTTTTAATATTGACTATAGATAAGTATCTGCCTATGCAGATTCTACAGATACTAAAGATCATTTTGTTTTGACCTCAAGGAACACTACAGCCTTTATATGCACTTTAACACATATGACGATAAGTGGTGCCTTTAAAACTTTGTGGTGTCCCTCTTTCAAATGCATAGAAGGATTCCCCCACCTCCTAGCTAAATACCTTAGGTGAGATCTTTTCGACGGGGATTTACTCACCTGTATTCAGCTCCAGTGCTTAGGAAGATTGCAAATTGAAGTACTCATAGACTACTATGCATTTTTCTATAGTCTGAGATGTTAAATTGTTCCTCTAAACACGAAAAATGAAAAAATAGTTTCCATAACGTTACTTGCCTCTGTAGAATTCAGGGGTTTGAACTCTCACTATGGTTAACGACTTGTAGTGGGTTGGCTACACTACAATTTTCTCCACAAGCCTTCCTGCTGTTTCATGGGGAACAATAAATGTCAATGTTTTGCTAAATTTCTGTAATGTGATAACAGGGCTCCTGTAGTTATTGAAGTCTCAGCTGAGACGTTACTTGTTACAGGTCATCAGTATGCCTTTTATTGTCATTGCAATCAGAATCATTTTTTGTCTTATTTTTTATTATTTTGAAATATTTTTTGGCTCAGTTTGATGTTGAAAGAAGCACCCACAAGGCCCAGCAGTCTAAGACTTTCTTCTGGCTCCAACCTATTTCCATTATCAGTCATGTAGTTAAACTGCTACATATTTTTTCAGCCATCAACAGTTAGATAACATTGTTCTCTAAGGGTAATTTAGTGTAGTGTATTAAAAAGTACAGTGCCAAAATTGTAATAGAAAGCACATTCATGTCTTTATAAAGTGTGGTGAAAATATCTTGCCCCGTTTCCAGTTTTAACACTATGCATGATGATATCTGTTCTGCTTAATATCTATTTTATGTTTTGTTATGTCAGACATTAAATAATGTAAATGTGATTTAGGAGTGATAACTGAAAAGTATACAAAATAGACTGGGATTTTATTATTTGTAATTCAAAAGGAGAAATACAGTTTCTCACAAAAGTGAGTACACCCCTCACATTTTTGTAAATATGTTATACCTTTTCGTGTGACAACACTCAAGAAAAGTACACTCTGCTACAATGTAAAGTAGTGCGTGTACAGCCTGTATAACAGTGTACATTTGCTGTCCCCTCAAAACAACTCAACACACAGCCATTAATGTCTAAACCTTGGCAACAAAAGTGAGTACACTCCTAAGGGGAAATGTCCACATTGGGCCCAATTAGCCATTTCCCCTCACCGGTGTCATGTGACTCGTTAGTGTTACAAGGTCTCAGGTGTGAATGGGGAGCAGGTGTTTTAAATTCCGTGTTATCATTCTCACACTCTCTCATACTGGTCACTGGAAGTTCAACATGGCACCTCATGGCAAAGAACTCTCTGATGATCTGAAAAATAAATTGTTGCTCTACATATAGATGGCCTGGGCTATAAGAAGATTGCCAAGACCCTCAAACTGAGCTGCAGCACGGTGGGCAAGACCATACAGCGGTTTCACAGAACAGGTTCCATTCAGAACAGGCCTCGCCATGGTCGGCCAAAGAAGTTGACTGCACATGCTCAGCGTCATATCCAGAGGTTGTCTTTGGGAAATAGACGTATGAGCTGCTGCATTGCTGCAGAGGTTGAAGGGGTGGGGGTCAGCCTGTCAATGCTCAGACCATATGCTGCACACTGCATTAAATTGGTCTGCATGGCTGTCATCCCAGAAGGAAGCCTCTTCTAAAGATGGATTACTGGAACCATGTCCTGTGGTCTGATGAAACTAAGATAAACTTATTTGGTTCAGATGGTGTCAAGCATGTGTGGCGGAAACCAGGTGAGGAGTACAAAGGCAAGTGTGTCTTGTCTTCAGTCAAGCATGGTGGTCAGAGTGTCATGGTCTGCATGAGTGCTGCCGGCACTGGGGGGCTACAGTTCATTGAGGGAACCATGAATGCCAACATGTACTTTGACATACTGAAGCAGAGCATGATCCCCTCCCTTCAGAGATTGGGCCGCAGGGCAGTATTCCAACATAATAACGACCCCAAACACACCTCCAAGACGACCACGGCCTTGCTAAAGAAGCTGAGGGTAAAGGTGATGGACTGGCCAAGCATGTCTCCAGACCTAAACCCTATTGAGCATCTGTGGGGCATCCTGACACGGAGGGAGGGGAGCACAAGGTCTCTAACATCCACCAGCACTGTGATGTCGTCATGGAGCAGTGGAAGAGGACTCCAGTGGCAACGTGTGAAGCTCTGGTGAACTCCATGACCAAATGGGTTAAGGCAGTGCTGGAAAATAATGGTGGCCACACAAAATATTGACACTTTGTTGCAAAGGTTTAGACATTAATGGCTGTGTGTTGAGGGGACAGCAAATTTACGATGTTATACAGGCTGTAACCCACTACATTGTAGCAGAGTGTCATTTCTTCAGTGTTGTCATATTTACAAAAATGTGAGGGGTGTACTCACTTTTCTGAGATAATTAATATATATATATATATATATGTGTGTGTGTTATTTTTATAGCAAATGTATTATTATTATTTTATTTAAATAGTGCTAACATCTTATGCAGCACTTCGTACAATAGGTGCATTTAAAGGGTATGACAAAACTAGAATTAAAAGACTAAGACAAACATTAGATAGAGGACCCTGCTTGCAAACTTACTATCCAGATCAATTGTTACCATATAAAACTCCAGATGTTAGCTACCAAAACCACTTCACATAAAGTGCTTACAAGAAACAGATGAATAAAGGTCATTATTTTACCTAGACAATTTATTCACCTGCCTAGACAGAACAGGAACTTATTTGAACCATGGTTTTTTTGTCCTGTCAAAAATTCTTTATCTGTCTGATTGGTTTTACAAAAGCACCAGGGATACAAAAAAAAACATTTAGTGTTCTGGGAATTGCAAACCTCAGTGAAAGCAGGAAGCCATGCAGATTTTTATACCAACCTTACTTAAAGACGCTGTCTTACATTATAGATTGATTGTCCAAGTGGACCATTGGCCAGATGTTTCCTTCAAGGTTTTTTTTATGACTCAAATTCTGCAAACAAACTCACTGATTGTATAGCATCAATCATTTATTAGTGGTCACCTTCCGAATGTTATCCTTTGTTCCGTGTCAATAATGTAGAATCCTTCATTCAGTATTCCTATTTGTTGGTTAAAATCAACCAGATAATTCTTAGGAGTAAAAGGAAAACACATTTCCTTGATATTTCATGGTAAACAGAAAACAATGAAATTATTTCTGATGGAACTACTCAGTAAACATCATTTTGCAGATCAAAGTGAAAATTAACCACGGTGTATAATAGCACCTATAGTTATTAATAATGCATTCCAACGATGCTAACGGCAAACTATTTTTAAAAACTGTCAATAAGAGCGCTTTGTGAGTGATTACAAAAAAATGATGTGTACACATATCTCTTTGCTTTACAGCATACCAATCACTAGTAAAACTGATTTTTCAATAAAGTCATTCTGAACCATGAATGGAGCATCACAAGATGAAAGCCAAATGCATCTAGAGAATGAACAGCACAGCAGGCATAGTGAGCTTCCTACTTTAATGTAAGGGTATTTTGCTTTGTACATTATGAGGTCATTAATATTCCTGTCGCAAAATAGAAGGATTGTGCATGAATAGCTTATTTACAATTATATATATATATTATATTTAAAGCTTTATAAAGGTTGCTCAATAATAAATTTCATATTGCACTGAACATTAGCTTCGCTTTCTGAGGTACTGCCCATACTTAAAACATTAACATAAAAATTAACACAAAAAAGCAAAAGATCTATGTAGGTTCTGGTTCATTTTTAAACTAAAGTATGTTCAAGTTGCCACAGTTGCACTAGGCTGTAACATATTTGAGTGATTGGATATTTGACATTGGGATGCCTTGTCATGGCAGTGGAGCTTGGAAAAAAAATATAAGGAAGCCTTAAAATTGTTGCATGGATATGCTATAGGCAAAGTACTAGGCAAGATCAAGAGAGGATCAAGCCTATGCATAGATTTGGTTAGATATTTCTACTAGTTCCATCAGCAACCCGACTGTTCCCCCTGCTCCCTGGGCCTAATTTTCCATACAGGGTTAGCCTAAGTCTCAATTTGGGCTGGCCTGTTGCATTAAAAAAGCTTTATATAATGTTGTGGTTTCTTTAACTGCTTATATTAATATATGCTTCCAATTTTTGTTTAAAAGGGCAAATATCTCTGTGACAGAGGAGTCTGGAGAAACTAGCATTCCTGGGTACTCTCTGGGTTTGACCCGGAGATGTTTCAGCAGGAACACCCCTGATGTCAGCAGGAACTCCCACAGATGTCAGCAGGATGTCAGTGGGCAGTCCTGGCCGCGTCCTACAAAAAGGCCCCGGGTAGCCGGAGTGAAGAGGTTCCCAGGTATCGAAACTAGCAGATAAAAGAGTCTGGTGAGACTAGCAGACGGCAGCAGAGTCTGGAGGGGCTTACAGACTGCAGCAGATTCGGAGGAGAGTAGCAGACATAGAGGAGTCTGACAGATGGCAGTGGAGTATGGGAAGACTGGCAGGCAGCAGCAAGTCTGGGGAGACTGGCAGACAGCAGCAGAGTGTGGGGAGACATACACGGATAGAACATTTTCACTTTACTGAAGGATAATCCAAAGAATAATCAGTCCAAACCCAAGGTCAAATCCGGATAATCACAAGGCAAACCGGAAGTCCAAGGCCAGTGATCAAAATCAGGAATACACAGATCAAGCGATAAACAGGGGTTAGTGTACAGACACCTTGTTGACCCCTGAACCCCTCCCACTGGAGCCATGTGAGGGTCGGCTCTGTCTGAACCCCTCAGGCATCTAAAAGAGGTGGACACCAGTGATTAGATTAATCTTGGGAAACCTCACATACATCACTGCACATTATATTTTATTGCTATTGGCTGTACCAATTGCTTTCTTATCTATTTCGGAAAAACAATATATTTCATGAAGCTTTTATACGCCATGTTAAGGTCATATATCATTAAAATCTTTTCTTTTGAAAGCATATCTGAGATTCACCTTAGCCCAATCAAGCTAACAGTTTGTCTCCTGTAAAATCAGGAGAAAATCATAGGAAATTACAGGAACAATCAATCCTTAACCATTGAGATGGAAACCCCTAGGTATCTGTAATTTATAGTATATATAACACAATTGGACATTCTATCCCAACTAGAATATTGATGACTTTATCAGGAGAAATGTTTCATAACAAGATTCCTTCAGACAAAGCTCTGGAGGATATCTAACAAAATGGATTTTCCGAGTATTAAACTTGGGGTGCTAAATAGAACATGTGTCTGTTCCCAGACATTCCTTCTATTAGGAGTTTTCAATTTGGCAAAGCAAGAGAGACAACTGAGGAATTCACCGGGAGCCATACATACAGATGTTTGTCCAGGTGGAAAACGTGCTATTCACACCAGCCATAAAGCTACAGGACAAATGAAGGAGATATATAGTTCATAACCATAACTGTAGATACAATCAGTCAGCACGTGTGGGAGACATTGCATGAAGCAATCCTTATTTATTATACATTATTAACGTAGTTGTCTGTTTTATTTGTCTTAATAAAGACGCAAATGTGTCTAAACGTTGCTGCCTTATTTTTTTCATTAAAAGTAGCTTCTTAACTGGAGATTGTGTCTGTCTTGTACAACCTATGTAATGAATTCAACAAGATGCAGGTACAATATGAATCCACTTAATAGCTTCTAAAATGTATCATTTTCACCTGCTGCATTCAGAAACATTGGGGCCCAGTCCAAACCCAAAGACAAGACCCACCTCCTGTGTCTTATCCTATATTACTCCCACAGGCCTGCCCCATGCTCTAGATGGGGTCACCAGGCCCCAAAGCCTGCAAAGGCCCAGACACAGGGTCAGTGGCCCAGGTAGAGGGCCACAGGGTCACAGTCCTGGGTATTGGGCTGCGAGTGCCACTAAGGGGGCCCATGACACATCATGTAGGCTAGTCCCCCCCCTGCCTGCCAAGGCCTCAAACAGTGATACTGGTTGTACAACCTGATGGTGGCCCTGGCACAAGGACACGATGCTCTGCCATCCAGCATGCAACTGCAGAAATATATTACATATTAAATTAATTCCTCAGATATGCAAATAAAAAAGGTAACAACTATCAAATGCATTAACCCCTTGGCTGCTAAGCCCTTTCCCACCTGGGTGCTAAGCTGTTTTTCTGCATTTTGGTGCACCTTTCGTTTAAACGTGTTTAGAAGTACATTTCTTGGGAATAAACGATACAAACCATATATTGTTTTTTTCAGCACACCCAGCAGATTCCAAATATACCATTTTTATATGTGTATGTCTGATTAGGTTTGCAAAATAAAGCCAAAAATGGGAAAAAGGTGTATTTTTTCCCTTCCCACTCAATAAAAACTAGATTGTAATTTTATTTTTCTAAACTCTAATATCAAAACCTGTGTTGCTAAATATTTGTAGTAGGTAACCGGTCTAAAATAAACAGACATTTAGAACAGTAGACTGTGTTTTTCTAATATTTTATTGCTAAAAGTTCAATTTACTAGACTATCACAAAAGACATCTTTAAATTTAATGTACGGGTGCCATCAATTAAACAGCTCTAGCTGCCCGGGATGTTAAAATATGCCAACAAAACTATATATTTTTAGAAACTACACCCCCAGCCGCAGCAAATGAGGTCTCACTTGTATTTGTATCACAAATCTGACTTGCACAAGAAAATAAGTGAATATCACACTAAAAATAAATTAAAAAAAATAAAATTAAAAGCGACAAGTTCATTTATGTCTTGCGCACTCCAGGTTTGTCCTAGAAACACATGCAGCCCCTCATTTGATGCGCCAAGGGGTGTAGTTTCTGCAAATGTATACTTTTTGTACCATAATTTAACTTCCCAGCTGCCTAGAGCTGTCTAATTGCAGGCATCACCCCTAAATGTTTTAAGACAATTTTTAACAAGATTCTGAAATCTGCCATATCTGAAGATAAAGTGGTCTAGACATCTGGGAAGTTAAATTAGGGTACATAAAGTACACATTTCAAGAAACTACACCCCTTGGAGCTTCAAATGAGGGGTTACATGTATTTCTAGGACAAAAGTTGAGTGCACAAATAATGATGGAATGTGTCGCTTTGGCTACATTTTAATTTTTTTAACTTAAAAGTTTTTATTATTTTTTCACAAGCATTATACCGTTGGAAAGGTGAGGCGATTACCTTTCCAACGGTATATGTTGGGGGTCTGTAGCTGCTTAGATGCCTGAGATACAGGCATCTAAGCAGCATGCCCCCATGCCGCTTTAACTGACAATTGTCAGTTGTAAATAAAGTTGCGCGGTGACGTCATCGCGTCATTACGCGCGACGTCACCGGCCGGATCGGGTGGTCCCAGCGATGCCCTTCAACATGAGGGGCAGATCGCCGGGATAGGTGGTGATGGGGGTCCACAGACCCCCATCAAGGTAAGATAGTGCTAGCGACGGCATGGTGCCGTCGTTAGCACCTGACTGGGACTGCTAGCGACGGCACCATGCCGTCGTTAGCAGTCAAGAGGTTAAACAATAAACTTCTACATATAATGAAAGCAATAACGATAAGTAGGTCAGTAGCTGTTTCTTTTTAACACATTTTAATGACATATATTACATTTAATTTCCCTGGTGTCATATATAAAGAGAGATATATCTTGATAGGATAAAAAAAACTATATTTTTCTTTTCAGTAGGTGACAAGACACTGGTAAATTTTCAGCAACTCGAAATATACTTCCAGATTCATTAATAAGACAGTGAGAAAATGAAGCATAATACAACCCACTGTAAATATTCCACAAATCAATAATTAATTATCTTTGCTATTACTGTTTAACAGAGACATATTCTATAGCTCAGAATTTGAAAATTGTCTATATTTATAATAATAGGTTTGCATAACATCAATACATTATTTACATTAAAAGTTCACTGTAAGATGAATCATTTTTACCAATTGGATGTTTCTTTCAAAAGGTTTGAATTTAGGATTATGAAACGCCTTCTGAACAGTACATGTTCTAAGTTCTAAGTTACAAAAAATAATTTTTAAATAATTGGGTACAAGCCTGTATTTGTGTTGCCTATATATAACAAAATTTATTTCAGAAATTTGCAGAATTTTATATATCTATTTTTACTGTTCACTTTGCGGTGGTGTTTTAGTGGGTTTGTGAAAAGAAAGCTACATGATTCCTTTAAAGGACAGCCTGACACTGGTTAAATGTTAAGAAATGACTGGCTTTCTGGCTTTCCTTAAAACTAATAGATTGTGTTCTCCTTAGAATGCATCATAGTTTATTGTGTATAAGACATCAGCAAGTAAGCAGGAAATCGAGGTCTATGTATTGATAATGGACGAGAACCTTATTATAGAACCCCCACGCGTATATGAGCAGGGCAAAATTATGTTACAGCTGTCTATAGCGCTCATATGCCCTGCTCACAACAAGTTTGTTACTAATGAACTATTTACCAGGTTTAGATAAAATATGTGTAGATCATATACATATATAGTCCATAGTTTGCTTTCTAAGCCCACTTTCCTATATAGTCCATAATTTGCTTTCGAAGCCCACTTTCCTATATAGTCCATAGTTTGCTTTTGAAGCCCACTTTACTAACTACATAACTTGTTGCCACTCAACAAGGGTTAAAGCATATCAATCACAAATGCTGCATTTTCCAAATCTATCAAGTAAGTAAACCTATATAATTTCAATTAGAGATCAAACAAAACAATATACATGTATAGAAACCCCACCATTTGCATAATTTCTTACGGTTGTGTTCTCCTCTTAATGCTCTAAGTAATCCTACTAAGTAATCTCTCCTCTCTTGTAACGTTTCTGATTGCTGTTGATTGGTTAATGCAGCCTATCTGTGGAGAGTTCATATAATTAGTATTTTTTGTTTTATATGGCGCCATCAGATTCCGCAGGTAGGGTAGACAGGACGTAACAGGTAGTATATAACATAACAAGATGACATACAGAAACAACAGGTGAGGAGGGCCCTGCTCAAATGAGCCTACAATCTAGAGGTGATAACGCTAAGAAGTTGATTAGGTACCATTAATTGTGCCATCCAACATGTATATCTCACCATGATTTAAATGTTTAGCCAGAATACCTTAAAGAATCCTTTGCTGGTTGAGATACTAAAAAGCATAGACTAGAATGTAGTTTCCATTAATTAATTTAGTCACGCTTAAAGTTGTGGCGGTGACAGTTCCCCTTTAAATGTTAAGTAAACCCTTTCAGAACAAACTGTAATGTTTCACTCAAGTGTGTGTCAAAAAGATGTTTAATGATGTGCCAGCACCAATAGGGTTGCAGCATTCTGTTAGGGAAGAAGTGTGTTGGTTGTCTTCATGGTTACAGCTGGCGCACGCAGTTGTTCAGGAAGTCCATTTTTATCTGATGTTAAATTAGGTGCTTCATGATCCTCATACGAAAGATGATGTGTCAATTGGAACAGGCCTTTATTGAGTGTATGATATGACCCTTCAATCTTTTTTCTTGCCTGCAAGATACACAGTGCACTGACGGAACTCCTTTAGGCAATGAAATCATCCAGATGACTTTTTTCAGAGAAAAAATAAACTTCAGCTATGGCCAAGCAGATATTTTTGTAGAATACAGAATACATTTTTTTAATTACAGGGACAGCATTACCAAAAGATTAACTTACCGTATTTGCTCGATTATAAGACGACCCCCCAAAATTTGAATATTAATTTTTTAAAAAAGAAAAAGCCTGAATATAAGACTACCCTATAGAAAAAAAGTTTCATTAGTAAATATGAATTCAATGAACTGTAGCTCCCCAGTGCCGGCAGCACTCATGCAGGCCCAGACCATGACACTCCCATCACCAACCATGCTTGACTGTAGGCAAGACACACTTGTATTTGTACTCCTCACTTGGTTGCTGCCACACACAGTTGATAACATCTGAAACAAATAACTTTATCTTGGTCTCATCGGACCACAGGACATGGTTCCAGTAACCCATGTCCTTAGCCTGCTTGTCTTCAGCAAACTGTTTGCGGGCTTTCTCGTGCATCATCTTTAGAAGAGGCTTCCTTCTGGGACGACAGCCATGCAGGTCACAGACAGGCGGACCCCCCAACCCTTCAACCTCTGGAGCAATGCTGGCAGCACTCATATGCCTATTTCCCAAAGACAACCTCTGGATATGATGCTGAGCACTTGAACTCAACTTCTTTGGGCGACCATGGCGAGGCCCGTTCTGAGTGGAACCTGTCCTGTGAAACCGCTGTATAGTCTTGCTTCCCGTGCTGCAGCTCAGTTTTAGGATCTTGGCAATCTTCTTGTTGCCCAGGCCATCTTTATGTAGAGCAAGGATTCTTTTTTTCAGATCCTCAGTTCTTTGCCATGAGGTGCCATATTGAACTTCCAGTGACCAGTATGAGGGAGGGGAAATGGCTAATTGGGCCCAATTTGGACATTTCCACTTAGGGATGTACTCACATTTGTTGCCAAGGTTTAGACATTAACGGCTGTGTGTTATTTTGACGGGACATCAAATTTACACTGTTATACAGACTGTACACTCACTACTATTGTAGCAGAGGGTCATTTCTTCAGTGTTGTCACATGAAAAGATATAAAATATTTACAAAAATGTGAGGGGTGTACTCACTTTTGTGAGATACTGTACATTGCTTTGAACTAGAATCTGAAGAAGGGCCACACACATGCTCACAAACACACACACATGTAAGCATATACCTTCACTCTAACATACATACACATACTCCCTCCCTTACCCTCTTAATTGCTTCCTCCCTCCCCTAACCTCAACCTCAGCTTTCTTTATGGACCTTGCTCCCTGTGCAAGAAGCCATGCTTTTACCATGGGGTCATGTAACATTGAATCATTCCTGCCTTCTGGGGCCTTTCCAAAATTGTTCACAAAGGGCTGGTCCAGGTCAGATTGGCTCAGCTCTTTATGAAGACTTTTGGACCTGCACAGTAGCAATTTTCTACTCGCCCACAGGCCAGCCCGTCCTTAGGAAGGGACTCATTGTTTGTTTAAATTAGACATTAAAGATATCCGTTTCACACCTTTTTGATTTCTTTATAATATAAATACCTTGATTTCGGCTAACACAGTAAAATCCTTTCTCTTTACACTAGAATATTGTTGCCTATAACACTTTTGGTAGCAAAGCAATCATTACCTTTGTCCATTAGACTACTAAAGTCATGACTTTTTTAAGCTCATTCTGATGTTTTCATAAATTAATTGTATATTTCTTGTTAACAATATGTTTTTAAGTTGTTCCCAATAGCTTTGTGTAACACTGAGCATCTTTGACCCTTAAAATACATTAAGATAATAAACCGCAAAATGACCTAAGCAAGCATATGTGCCCTTCTCCTTTCTTACAATCCATTTTCCTTGTACCTCTCTATCCAGACACCCCCTCCTCCTGTCCTGTTTGTGATGGTTTAACATTCCTTGATAGTGAGGTAGCTGATAATTCCTAGTAAAGCTAAGGCCATGTTATGTTCCTCTTGTTTATGTCGTTAGCTCCAAAGCTAAACAACTCAAGTACTACCAAAATATTCAATTCTAACAAAAGAGTCCAGCAGACTTTTCACCACTTTGTGGATTCCTGTGTGCCTATTGCTTCCTAACTTCCTGGAGATTAAAATGCATGAAAGAAGGGAAAAAATAGTTGTGCGCATGAATGCAAAAAAGCATAATCCAGTTAAACAGGCGTTTAAATGGAAAAAAGTCCTTTTCAATTCAGGTCAATTCCATACAAGGGCATTTAAACCGTAATCGTCGCTTAAGAAGATTAAGTTCCTGGAGGCTTGTAGCACTTTGGCACTGATGTGGTTAATGTACAAATTTCCAACTAAAATGAGAGCGAGGTTCTTATCTTTGTAACAGAACTAATGGTTAACCCTCCAAAAATGTACTTTTTACCAGTTCTGAACAGTGCCGAACATATTGATCTTTTTATAGTATGGTGCCTTTTATTTCTTGTGTTTGTTTACGTCATATTCTGAGATCTCGTTTCCATGGTACCATTTTTGATTTTTGAGGGATGTTGAGTTAATTATATTTATTCTGCATTAAATCCTCCATATAGTTGGAAATCGATTATACTTGCTGTTGTATGTAACAAAGATAACAAAAGTACAAAGTATATTTATGAATGTATTCGATGTGGAGAAGTATGTATGATTGCATAAATAATGCAAATAATCCAGTGCATCTTCATTTGTAAATAATAAAAGAAAAAACAAATTAATAACAAACGTATTTTTGTTGAACAGGTCTAATGTGAATTCTATGTACATACTAGAAGAAGGACAGATTGCATACGGTACTACTCTTGTTGAGAATAAGAAACATGAGTCTCACTATTAGAGCTGGGCAAAAGATTTTCTTCCAGTGCCTTCCTGGTTTTGTGAAACCATCCATGGGAATACCATTGCCCATGGAATCAGCACACAGTTTTTTTTTAACTAAAGTTTGAGTTGGGCAGAACCTGACATTTCTGTAATTTGTGGAATATGAGCAAAAGGTTTGGCCCACCTCTACTACTCAATAGACCAGAGTTTGAAACTTCAGCTTCTGTACCATAGGCACCATCTTGACGTTCAATTGAAAGAGTACAACAGTTAAGCACACTGAAACATGTCTCCTAAATAGGAGCAAGTTTATGACCACGCTAGGAAAAGCTTGGTCAAGATGTTAACGTTAAGCTATCTGCTCCTTGAACATTAAAAGTTCTACTGTTAGCAGTTAACATTTATCACAGTAAGCCATGTCAAAGTAACACTGGTCATGATGATGGTGGAAGGACTTTCTTTAAATGTAAACCATTTCCACTTTTCCATTGCCAATGTGAATTCTCAGATTTACTTATTTGTAATGAAGGATCTTGCCCAGGAGAGCCTTTTGAGGATACTCAAATGTTTAGAAGCCGAAGCCACTTTGGAAGAAACTTACAAAACCAAAAACATGCCCTTCCATTTGAATTATTTAAGTTATTTAAATGTATGCACAAATTATATACATCTATTTATACCATAAAAATATGTTTGGTCCCCAAGGTGGCTGCTGTGTGTTAGTAATTGTCAGTTTCTGTCTTTATACCATTTTTGTTAAAGATATACCCACAAAGGCACGGGGTGGTATAGCTTACGACTACCGGTACTATAAGTGCCAAGCTAGCAGCAATGCCCGGTGTTTCGGTAGCAGTTCTGGTCCCCTTCTACTACTAAGCTCTTGACTATTGTCTGCTCACTAAACCAAACAAAAACAAAGATGTCAGCATGCATTGCAGCAAGTGTGTATTATAAATGTTTAACAATTATTAGAAAACACTAACAACTTCTCTAGCCAGTGTTTACTATTTATCAGCTAAATTGGTTGGGTTAGAACTTTAATGACCTCTAAGAAACTATAAGGCGAGTACTTTTTGGAGAACAGATAATATTGTTATTTATACATCCAAAGCTTAACAGACATTTTTCATAGTAACCCAAGGGTGACATTATTATTATAATCCCTGTGTAATGCTGGTCAAGAATTTTAACAGCTGAAGTTCATAACAGAGAGTTACTTATGAGTACATTCAGCTGTACTCATTGCTACTTATCATTACCTAAACATTATTATACCTGTATTCACACATAAACCTCTGTGTTTGCTTTACTGTTACATATGCAGACTGAGTATGTTAAAGCAAATCTTCCCCAAATTAAATGGAGAACATACACATCCCATTAAATATAATACGCCAGCACAAGTGTGACAGCAAGGAGAAGTATTGATTTTGACATAGTCTGCGTGCATTCACATTTAACTGTGTGAGCTTTTTCTATAAATATAAACAGGCAGACTAGCATTCTGCATTGAGTTCTAATATACCCGTTTGTAGTTAAACTGCTCATTGGTCACTACAATATATCACATTTGATGGCAGTTCATTTCAAGATGATTGGCTATGACTTAAGACTGGTGTTTTGCTGCCCCACAGTGGACATCATGGGAAGTGCACCTTAGTTGCCTATTTAACCCCCTGTCTCACAAGAGCTGCTTCACAATTTAATAGATGTAGGTTGCAACAATGTATCTAATACTATTTTGATGATGGACCGTGCCATGTTTTTAGAGGTGGCCATTCCATTATGTACTATGGAACCATAGTACATAATGACATACAAATAACATACAATCCTATAGTGGCTAAGACTGCCGGCAGTTACAGTTAAGTGGTTTAAGTGGTTTATGCAGCTAAAAAAACATAACTAACTACCTAACCTCTGTCCAATCCTTCTTACAGCACTGTATCCACATGACTGTATAGTGGACTATACACATAAATATTAATATATATATATATATATATATATATATATATATATATATATATATGTACTGTAGGATGACTATATTTAGAGATCTAAAGACAAGGGCAGACTGCTTGCACCATGCCAATTAAAAAGAAATTAATTCTCCGGGTAGCAAAGAAGAACATAAAAACAAAACCTTAAGCCCTGCATATTGACCATTAAACATCGCAAAAAGGAATGTACCTGCAGACTCAGCACCACTCCTTTATGTGGGTGCTATGTTATAATCAGCGCTCCTCATTCTGGTTGCAGTTTTTAGAATAAAAGCCTATGCCCCCTTTCCGCGTCTCACTACCACATTGACTCTTAATCTGCAGTGCAGTGGTTGGAATCAATGCCGTTATAAAGGTTCTGTGTTAGAAGCTTCCAGCCAAATCTATGATATCATATAATTGTCTTGTCTCGTGGTTAAAAACCTGCTGGGAAATTTCCTGGGCCTGTTGCCAGCCAGCACTAAGGATATGTCAAGAGCAAATTCAACGTGCAGAATGCTCCTTGTAAATACCTGCAGTATTTGTGTCCAAGACCCTTAAATATTATATATAAGATATATGACATGGGAAAGCTACCTTCCTAAATTATATGCACTGAAACCCGGTTTCATTTAATTTGATAGAAGTGCCTCTTGATACCCAACCCTACTTTCTCTGGTTTACAAGAGTATGTCAGGGAACTGGGAATTTTAAAATATTATGGTCATATCTAGACAGCTAAATCATTTTTTTTCCACTTTTCTGTCTAGTGAACATGTAAGCTAATGACAGCAAATTGTTAAACAATTTTGTATTTGTTTGCATAAAGGCAGTTTAGATAGATGACAAGGGAGAGTACAGATTTGTTTTTCCTGCCTAACATGTTCTGTGTTATATGAATCACTCACAGCGGTAGTAAAAAGCAAACAAAAAATGGATTGCTTGCCTGCAAATAAATAATAGCATGGGAAGGAAAGATTTACTAAGCATGAAAAGGGGGATTGTGAAAATGCATATACAATATTTTTATATCATAATCATCGGGAGAAACCTTACTTTTTTCATCTGGTTTCTGCATTATGCATGCCAGCACATATTCATTGCTGCATATCGTAGGGGAAGCCATCATAAAAAGAATAAATACACATTTATGGCTGAAGGATGCGAGAGATCGAAGATATTTTATCTGTACAGTATATACATATACACACACAATTAGAGTTTACCCTTCATGTAAAGTGCATCCCTATTAGTTTATGCCCTAGTAGCACTTAAAGGGAAACCCTTAGTGATAGTGAAATGTGTTTGGAAATTTCACATCCACATTTGCATTGTTTGTAGAAATGATGGTTGTCCCTTATCTACAAGCTAATTGATGGTATTTTCTGCAGTGTTTCTGGTTGGCTTGTTTTCATCTTATTTAGCCCTTTTTTAGCTGCCCTACCCATCATGTTTATCATTTTGTTCTATCCTTTGTCTTTCTATTATTTTCCTTTATTTTAGTTGTTCGTTTTATTATGAAAAATAATAAAAATAAAATCAAAATATATATATAAAAAAACATTTTAAATCACTCGGAAGCAGAAGCATGGTCTTCCTGTGTGTTATAGGTAAAAAAAAACATGTTTACTGCTTACATTTTAGACAATTAATACCGGAAACAAGATCATCTAAGAATCCTGTTGTAAGAAGCCATAGTGATGTTAATTTGTCTTTTTCATCTTCCCTAAAGGCCCAGCATGTCATTTTCCTGGGCAAAACGTCATCTAAGCACAGTAAGATATACACCACTGTTCAAAAGAAATTTCCTTGTTTTTTAAAGGCAAATTTTGTCCATTAAAATAACATGAAACGGATAAGAAATGCAGCGTAGACATTGTTAATGTTGTAAATGACTAATGTAGTTGGAAACGGCGTACAGAGGCCCTTATCGGCGACCATCGCTCCTGTGTTCCAAAGGCACTTTGTGTTCGCTAATCTAAGTTTACGTTTAAAGGGCTACATGATCATTAGAAGACCTTTTTGCAATTATGTTACGCAGCATGGAAATAGTGACCCCAAACTTTTGAACACTAGTGTATTGGTATACAGACAAACATTAAACTTAAGGGTACAGCTATTATATAAGTAAAGTGAGGTGGTGGAAACTAGCTTTGATTTTAAGACAAATAAAAAATAGTATTTTTTGTGATAAATTAAGACTTTTCTTAACTGTATCATAACCAGAAGCTCCTTATGCTTTGGTTGAAGAAATCACATCAAAATTCTGAAGTATAACTTGCTCGTACGTTTCACATTATCAAACTGAACCCTTTTAGTGCTTTATAGAATGAATGCAGTAAAATGCTCAATGCTTGGAGCAACCCAAAGGTTAAACATAGTTATTTTGCTAATTGGTAATGACTGATCATCAACTAATAAATGCAGCCGCTCAGTGGAGAAACGGCTTCCTCGTTGGATTTATTAGAAATGTCTCCTGAGCACTGAGTAGCTGGGACAAGAATTTCTAAAATATCACCGTAAAATGCATCATAAGAAGAAATCCACTTGACATTTCTTACTAAATGTCAAATTTAATCTGAATTGGGTGTGTTATGCATTATTTTATAGGTTATTTCAACAGCATTTTACCAACAGCATAATTAAAAAATGATTATTCTAATGTATGGTGAAAGAACTGTTTAAGTCAATGATACACTGCAAAGATTTATATCCATTACTTGTAGCATCTACTACAGTCTGGACCGCTAGTGGTCCCATCTAAAGGAAAAAATGTATATATGCTATGGGAAATGTTTTTAATACAATACTCATGGCTTAAAATTAAATCATTGACATGTTTTGACAAATATGTGAAGGCCATTACACAATGGACATTCAAGGCACCCGCTTATTTCCTGGTTTATGCACTGGTTATAGAGCATATTACAAAGAAACCAGTCACGAGGGTAAGGTTTAGTTGCATCATTTATAATTCAACAAGCTGGAAACATTGGAAGAGTGTTTTTTTAAAGCTGCTGGACTATTTGAAATGTTTTCTCTGTTGATTATTAAACCTAACATGCTATTAAATCAGTAGTATCATTACTGATTAATGATTAAATCATTAATATAAGAAGTGTTGTAAATGACTAATGTAGTTGGAAACGGCGTACAGAAGTGTTTGAGGCTTATGGGCATTGTGCATTTCACAGCCTATTGAAAACTTTATGACGAAATAAGAAATAATAAAGCATGTATACCAAATTTTGTTCTTGGCAACTAAGTACACCTTGTATATGCTGCCTATGTATGTGTGAAAGCTAGTAGACTGTTCCAGACAATAGTATTGGTAATGAACATTATGGAAGAAGGCATCATATTCTCCCTAATACACAAGGATCCTACATTATACAAGGTCAGCTCTGCCCTTCCTGCTGGAGAAACCTACTGCTGTTGGCCTTCACAATTAATAGTGAAGTGAAGGAGTTGAAACCTGACAACTCTCCCTTTAGTGAATAAAGCACTTTCATCCAACATCCACGGCACAGGGTTACTCCTTTTTGATCCTTTGTGGTCTTCCAGTTGGGGGCTTATGAAAGTAGGTAAGACGTAATATACCATTCTGTCACAGGTTGTGTGTATTGTGAGTGCACAGAACTTAAAGTTACTTTATGTCATGAAGGCACAAATTGCCAGTTCCCCCATTCTGATTATCAGAGACACTGCTTGAGTAGAAGTTGTACTAGAAATAGCACAGGCACACGCTTTAATCCATTCACCGATTTGGTATACTGCCTCACAGTAAAAAGCAGTTCATGCACAGACATTACACATTTGGATTAGCCTGATGCATTTGTTCCTATGGAGGAGACTTAATCATAGGCTGTCTAAAACAATGCAGCCGCTAATAGCATGACCATTGACGCAGTGTGGACCCAGTGATCTTGAGGAGCTGAAATATTTTGTGAAGAAAAAAAATCTCTATATAATTCTGGATTTCAAGGAAAAGAA
The DNA here is from genome assembly GCA_009364415.1 of Spea multiplicata. Classification (NCBI taxonomy): domain Eukaryota; kingdom Metazoa; phylum Chordata; class Amphibia; order Anura; family Pelobatidae; genus Spea; species Spea multiplicata. The sequence continues at coordinate 78,753 of VKOC01017713.1, read as the reverse complement.
TGTAATAAAGTATGAGACTAGGCAGGGTTGTTGGTTCCTTTGTGCAAAGGAAACGTGCCTTATGGATGAGAGATTAGCCTGATGTAATGATGGAGAATGTTCTACTGTAATGGCACATCAGCTAAAATCTGAGACACTCCTGAGCAGGGCAAGCTGTTTTTTGTTGTCTGTTCTCAGAGAGCTAGCTTCTCATTTTATTTTTTCTTTTGGAAAGGTCAAGGGGCTCTCCCCAATCATAAGAAGGTAAGCCATATGATGATCTCATGGAGCCTTGAGGTATGATCTCTGTACCTCACTGACTAGATTTATGAAGGCCAAAGTGAAGATTGCTTCTCTGTCTTTAGGCTAAGATCAAATAACTACCTGTGAGAGGGAACACTTGGTCCTCTGGCATTAAGCCAGAGTAGGTTCCATTGTACAACTTACAGAGGCCCCTGGTTTGGTCTACCAAGGCACTGAGCACTTGGGTATTCTGTATGGACCAACATTTTTGCACCTCACAGCTTTTTCACTTAAGAATCCCATAGTGGAACCAGGTTTGTTTTTGGCTGCCATCACCCCTTGTAGGTTCACTCTTCCAAAGGACTTGGAACAAGGGTAGCTCCTGGTAGAGGAAATTTGCCTTGCATTTTGGTTCTAGATTCCCCTTGGCAGGATTTGGCTGATATTTAATCAGTTGTGTCATGTGGGCTTAAATACGAGACTCGGCCTATGGCAAGATATATAGTATTGTCTGCGCCCCACTGAGCTTGCCAAACTCTTCTGTATATTTATTATAACAGAAAGAAGACTCCAAATTTTCTCTTGCAATAGGCGCCTATGTCTATAACAGTTTAAATTATATTTTCATCTATAGATGCTTTGTGGTTTCTATATATAATTAATATATACATTTTCATAGTTTGTTTACTTGTGTAACCTTTGTCTACAGAATCTAGAATGTGTTCTACCGTAAAAAAAAAAAAATAGTACGTATCGCCTTCTTCCAACACTTATTCATCATTGCTTCTCATTTATAAAATGTGTATCTTTGTGACTCTCATAACAATATTTTTGTTCATAAGTGATATCTTGAAATATTTAATGTTGGGAAAAACAATGAAAAAATGTGACTCTAGAATGATACCGCTTCATTATATCAATAAATGGAATCTATAGACTCATGCGTAGCCAGTCAACATCAGATTTAAAGTGACAACTCTTACGTTTTATAACGAATAGATCTACAGACATCTGTAACTAAGTGTATTCCAAATAAAGTCATTTGCCATTGAGTTACGCTGAATAGATTCTAAGCAGTTAACCCTTTCCCTCATTGCAAACAGGGATACAAAGGGTTATGTCGGATCTCGCTGCCTATGCTTCCCTGCAGGTGGCACTCACTGACTCTGTTCCCCATCCCATATACCCTTCCTGCCTCATGTTTTCACAGCTGCTGCGAAGCCTCTTCAGTAGCTGCAAGCCCTGATATTAACTGCACTTGTCACAGAGCTGGATAGAAAATGCGAAAGGGAGAAAGCTGCGTTTTCAGCCCGTCCCTTGCTGTTTCTTTGCCTGATGCCCAGATGTGATGTTTGGAATGCCAGCCAACGTATATCAGACCTGGATGCAAAAATGTAAAACGTGGATAAAGGATGCCCTCGCAGCGCAATATCCTTAGAGAAACTGGATATATTCAACATCACCCTGAAAAAAAAATAAATAAAAACAGATTGTCTGCTTGGGCTCAATGCAGTCAACCTACTGGAAGGATTCTAGTCTGCTTCATGGAGTCAGAGGTGGGTTTCATATCTATGTAAGATTCATGTATATGTAGCTAGCAAACTTCTCGTAAGTGTTTTCCGTCATTTTCTTTTCCTACTGCATTGACTAGGACAACTTGTCTTTATCCCATTCCGAAAAGAAAAAAAAATTTACGCACACCGCATCTTCCTGAAATGCACATCTCTTCATGTGTGACAACTGATTACCCACAGTAATGCCTAGGCGGCTGCTGCTGCCTTCTGTATTGTGTTCAGAGTGACAGTGTTTTCTGTGGATATTCCTAGCGCAACATATGTCTAGAACTGACATCAGTTTGTGCGGTGTCTACCAGATAAGGTCAGGATGAGCGATTTAAGCTTTTGTCCCAGAGGATTGACTCTGATGACAACATCTGTAATAAGGGGGATTTTCCTCCAGAGAAAATAAAAAAAGATGTTCAATTGAATAAAGCAGAATGGAAATGGACCTGATAGGTACATGATACATAATACACGTGTACAAAAATATATAAATGTATGTTATATGTCCAGAGGGCATTTAAGTATACTTGTTACATTTGCTGCATGCTGTTCTGTATAGGCTGTTATCTATATAACCCAAGTATTTAAAGAAATATTTGGAATCTCCAACTACTTAAAGTGATATAGCGGGAAAGGTTTTGGGTTATGTCTAAGTTTGCTGGGTACAGGCTCCGAAAACTTGGTTCTCAACCCATGAAAGTAGCCACACGTAAATAGCGTGTTTCCTCTGTTCAGTATAGTGTTCTCTATATGGGTTTTCCTGCAGAGAACTGCAGGGATTTCCATACTGGTGGGGAATGTGTCTGTATGCCTGAGTCCGACACTAAGAAAATAGTACACCAGTGATCTAATTAGCGAAACTAATTGTATTAACAGAAAAGCACTTTATAACGCATTACTTGCAATGGGTTATGTGCATATTGTAACGATCTCTTGGCATTTAGTCTTGTTAATGCAACATTAACATTATTATTATTTTAAGTTTTTTTTGGATGTAAAAATCCAATGACCAGCACTTCTTGCAAATAAAGAAAGTTTATCTCATTTATTTAAGATATCAGCATGCTATTTTAATTAATTTTACAAAAATGCAGGTTTTTGTAACATAGAAATTACATGCTAAAGGGTTTTGCTATCTGTATGGAAAGTGCCAATTGCTGCAGTTTGATGTAAATAAATAATTCCTGTGGTGTTTGTTGTCAAGGTGACTGTTATTACATGGACCAAGGTTACTGCTTCTTATTAAAGATAGTATACGGGCATATATGTCACGGGTCTGTGGAGATTATGGAATTACCAAGTCATGAAAAAAATGTGTCCATTTTACCGTATAAACCATTTTCCCACAAATAAGCAAAGGCAAACACAAGAGGCTTAGATGGATTCTTTGTCAAGGGGATAATTCAGAATTTCAGAAATAAAATTTTAGGTAGTTTCTGAATTTGAAGACATTTGTCTTTTGTCTTAATGTTTAAATCAAACTCACATTAAGACAAATGAACAACACCTCAAGCCAAAAATATAAACAACAAATTTTACCTATGCAAAATGTATAGATGATCTAGTGTGTTTTATGTTTTTGGTCTTAAATACCAGAGTAACCCAAACAAAATAACATTAAAAAATAGTTAATACAATTCATGATGGTTTTGATTTTAGAAAAGCACGATGTGCTGTCAGGGCTTCATGACGCCTTTATTATAAAGGTTAGTAACATTGATTTTTGGAAACTTCTTTCAAGAAGCAGCATTATTAGATGTAAAAATGTAATTAAAAATGTAATAAAAAAATAAAGAAAACACCTCTATTTTACTTTAGAATTGTTAATAAAATTCCTGTAGGTACACCGACTTATCTGCTGTTTTTTAGAACCCCTAAAGTACTTGATTTAAGGTTTAGAAATGTTGCCTGTTGCTCCAAATCTGTCTTAGGACAAAACATTTTGTCAGGCTTGTAGCTGTTAGAGTTGACAGCAGAAACTTACGTTGTTTAGATCGCAACTGTAAATCAATGTTTACCTGCAACATTTTGGAAGCAAAAATAACACTTGATATTGCATATGACATGTTACAAAATAGCTACATTTTTTGGAGCACAGTTGTATATTTTTTCTTATGGCTCAGGTAATTATGTATGTTGCAAAATCAGAAAACATATCTCAGACATTATCACTCTATACTTTACTGAGATTGTGGTAGATAGGTGGAACAGCCTCCTAGCAGAAGGTATAGTGGGGAATGTAGATATACATGGGATATGGATATGGCTATCCCGAGTCACAGATGAGACCAAGGGCTGATTAAGGTTTAAGTGTTTACAGCCATACTAGACGGGTGAATGGTTCTTATCTGATATCAAATTCAGTTTCTAAAATGACGAGAAAGCATAAGATGTTGTGTTTTGAATGACTTCTTCGGATATAGGGGATGGCTTAAACATCCAATTTCAAAGGGGGGTGTGCTGCATCTTGGTCTGGAATTTACACAGTTAAATATGGGGCAAATTATTATGGAGTGAGCAAAAACATGGAGGCAAACCAGTGCTGGCCTAAAAGAGACATAACAACATAACACCAGATCTGATTCTTCATTCCACAAAACCAATTAACTAAGCTTTGTGAATTTACTTATGTCTAGAAATCTGGAGTAAGATATTAAATATGTCCTAAAACAATGTAGCTGTCAGGAAGATCTACTTAGCCTATTAGGAAATCCAGCACTGAGTCTGGGGAACACTCTTCTTAAGGAAGAAAGCTTGCATATTTCTTACTTACTGTGTAGGAGTAGCAGAGAGAGAGAGAGAGAGAGAGGTTCCCATACATTTCGCCTATCCAGATCCATCAACGCAATATTACAGATAGAGGAGTTCTTGGAAGGCTTGAAAATACAATAAAACTGAAACCGGAATCAGAGTCATTCTTTACAATGTCCGCATTGGAATTCAAATCCAAAATGCTTATATATGTACAATATATCAATATATCAATATATATATATATATATATATATATATATATATATAAAATAAAAACTGTATTTATCTTACGGGCCATGCTAAGGATCAAGGCAGGTTTCAAGTGCATTATACATGAGAAAAAACTATTGTGAATTGTGTAACTTTCTTATAACCGCCGTCTTCTGTGTTGAGTGCTGGCATATGACGTTATATACTGGTGCACTGCATTTTAACAATGTTTTTAAGGATGTTTTGCCAGGATTTGAGAGGCAGAAAGTGCTATTTTTACGTTTCACCTTTTAAGCCTAAAAGGAAAGCAGTTCATATATGGCGCAGTAGGCAATCCGAGAATAAAGGTTTAGTGATAGAGTCATAGGACTAAGAGCGTTTTGTGTTTGCGCTAGCCTTCCTCTCATCATCAGCACTTTCACCTTACTAGAGAACATCATAAAGTGGAATGAGATTTGAACTCACATGGATTGGGATGGATTCCGAGTCGGTGTGCTTCACAGCCCAGATCAAATTGCATTCTTCATTTTTCTTTATATAAACGCGCCAGCATCAACATTTTGTATTGTGTAAGATTTTTGTAGTTAAAAACATAAGCGAGATTAATATATTATATAAATGTGCAATGCTTTTCAACTTCTTATTACCAAAACACGTAACAGTGATATACACTGAAAAATCCTCAGAAATCTTTTCTTATCTGCTCTATTTGAACAAAAATGTAATACATATTAACACTACAGAAAAAAATGAAATAAAAATAGTAATAAGAATGACTGGAAATACTGCGTAAAGATAACTTGAGGCTGTGTCAGATAATTCTATAATAGAAAGTTATTTTTTAAATTGCAAGCATTGCTACACTCCGTGAAATAGTCAACCATGTGAACTTTGAATCAGACCAAGTAGCAGCACCGGGTGTTATCTCTAAAAAAAAAAAAAAAATTGGGTTCTGGGGCAGAAGTTTGAAAAGTGGTCAAATAGAACGGTTCAATCAGCAGGAAAAGCCTATTGGCTGCAATGGTGGTTTAACGTTTAATGTTGCACCAAAATCATGTTTTGTAAAAACGGACCATTATATAGTGTATACATTTAGTTGTTTGATATAGGATCACTTGAATGAATAGTAGGTTTGGCATCTAAAGAAATATCTGAAGAAATCTTTTCACATTAAGCAAGAATGTATGGATGTTGTATGGCTTTATTATTTTAAAATAATAGTTAACAGAAGCTGCACTTTAACCATATTACTACATTGCTTACAGTAAGTTGCCAACTTTTAAAGAGATGTACATACAGACTAAATAATCATTTAACTTGTAATAATGTGACATTAATTATCATTTTTACTGGAATGAGTTTTTTGCATATGAGGACTTCACCAAACAACATGTCACAGAGTGTCATCTTTGTCACCAAACAGCTTGTCTATGTCATCTTTGTCCCCAACTTGTGAGTGTCCCTAAGCAGCTTGTCTATGCCATGTTTGTGTTAAAATAGCTTATCACTGCCCTCAAGCAGTTTATCTGGGCCATCTTTGTCTGCAGACAGCCTGCCAACTTTGCAACCAAGCAGCTTGTCAGCGCCATCTTTTGTCCCAAACAACTGGTCAGTGTCCCAAACAGTTTGTCTGTGCCATCTTTGTCACCAAATAGCCTGTTGTTGCCCCAAACAGCTTGCCAGTTGCCCCAAGCAGCTTGCCTGCATCATCTTTGTCCCAAACCACTGGTCAGTGCCCCCAAACAGCCTGTCTATGTCATTTATGTCATAGTATAGCTTGTCAGTCCCTCCAAACAGCTTCTATGTGACCTATTTGTCCCCAAAGAGCTTGTTCTGCCCATAAACAGCTTGTCTGTGTCATCTTTGTTCCAAAACAGCTTGTCTGCATCATTGTCCCAGACAACTGGTCAGTGCTTCCAAACAGCTTGATTGTGCTATCTTTGTCCCAATCCAGCATGCCAGTGCCTACAGACAGCTTGGCTGTGACATCTTTGTCACCCTAAACAGCCTGTCAGGGCCCCTGGACAGTTTGTCTGTGCCATCTTTGTCCTATACAGCTTCTCTGCACCAGCTTTATCCCAAAACAGCTTGTCAGTGCCTCCGAACAGCTTGGCTGTGACATCTTTGTCACCAAACAGGTTGCAACTGTGCCAGTCAAGTCAAGAACTAGTCAAGAACTAGTCAAGAACCTTCTGTCTACGGGTTAGGATCAGCTGTTTTTTACATGACGATTTTACATGGTTATTGAGGCTATTTGGCATAAAATATATATATATATATATATATATAATTATATACTACTTATCATTACACTTTATGTTTCTGTGTGTGAGGGCAGCATCAGTGCACAGTGCTACAACGAGTGTGCGTGTTAGAGTACAATGCTTGACTGTGTGAACTGTTAGAATGAGTATGTTTGTGTGTGTCAGTGCACAGTTTGAGTGTGTGTGTTTTGGGGGGGTGTCATTGTACCATATTCTTTTTTCATTATATATAATTATAAAGCACAGTCCCTGCCATCCTTTTATAAGATAATCAAACTACGATGGCTAGAATTTGCCAATTATGTCTGTTGCAGTGTAGGATATCTGTTGCTATTAGATAATGACCTTTAGATTGTCTTCTGACTTTCCATATTCCCTAAAGATGTAAAGTCTGAGGTTAGTATATCAGACAATGGCTATTTCTAGAAGTTATAAGTGCCTTTGTAAATGTAATATCTATAAATCAGATTCCATTAAACATGCTTAAAGTAGCTCATTGCAAATGTATTTCTTTACTCATAGGTCCTTTTGTTTTATGCTTTTACTTGTTATGCTTACACTGCAGTACACATTTAATTCAGAGTACATTTTGGTTTATATATCTTTCAATTAATGGTATTTCTATTTTTCTTTCTTCTTTTGAGCGGCAGCACAAAGGCATGCTGAGCATTCAAGCTATAATAACATTCCTTATCTAGATGTAATAAATAAATTGCAGAATTTTTATCTTCAAAGGCCCTATAGCACTATGGAAAAAACTCAATAAATTGTCCAGCCTCAAGTAAAATTCCAATCCAACTTTACTGGCAACTGATGGTTCAAACAAAACTGATTTAGAATAATAATAGAAGCTAATGACACAAGTTAATTTGGTCAGTAGGTCTGAGATAATTAATTAAACGATCGTTGTGGGCATTGCAGAAATCATATTTGGGTAATATATAGGTCATTTTGTTTGCACATGCATAGTTTATATCCTCTTGGTACACAAGATTATTTTGTGGCTATAACTCGGGTCCTTTTTAAAATTATAAGTATAGTTTTTTATCTGCCAGTAGTGCTTCGTACATGGAGTTACATATTGCCCAGGGTCAGGGATGTACCTAGAGTATTTGGCACCTGGGGGGGCGGATCCTGTATATGCCCCCCCCACACACACACTTTAAAACTGCATAGCTTCTATCGTTATATACTGGCGCAGACACTGAAGGTGGTACAGCATTACTGTTATCATTATATACCGAGGAAGACATTGACGGTGGTACAGCATAACACCTATCAATATATACTGAGGAAGACATTGACGGTGGTACAGCATAACACCTATCACTGTATACTGAGGCGGACGTTGACGGTTGTACAGCATAAGACCTACCATTATATACTGAGGCAGGCAATGATGGTGGTACAGCATAACACCTATCACTGTATACAGAGGCAGACATTGATAGTGGTACAGCGTAATCCCTATCACTATACATTGCGCCAGATATTGACAATAGTGCAGCATAACTCCTATCACTATATACTAAGCCAAACATTGATGTGGTGTAGGCCTACCACTTCATTGTCTGGCTTAGTAGTAGGGATGCACCGAACAAATTCTGGACTGAAACCGAAAATGCTTCATTTACCTGGCCGAAACTGAATATGACCACCCCACCATAAAAAAATCTCACTTTTAACTAAAGTAAGTAACACACCAAAATAGGACAAAAATAAACAAATAACAATATCACAATCACACTCCTATCATGCCCAGGCATACCCAGATTCCAGCATGTACTAGCTGACTTGGCATGATAGGAGTATGATTGCTAACATTAATGCATTCTCACAAACTCATTAATTATATCCCTCATTCAGACAATTTATCCATTCTCTCACTCATTCTCACAATGCATCCACACATTCATTTATTCTCTCACCAATTCTCACTGTTTATTTATTCCAATATACTTTCTACCCCCCTCTCCCTCGCTTCTCACTATCTACCCCCCTCCCTTCTCACTCTCAGTGAATGCTTTCCTACCTTTCCTCTTTCACTTTTCTCCTTACAGCAGTCAGCTCCTTTTCCTCCTCTTCGCTCTTCTTCTTCTTCTGTCTCCTTCCAGTTCAGAGGGCACAGACAGCGGTGGGCGTTTATCTCTCCAACTGAGCCTGCTCCTCCAGTGGCGGACATTACTGTCCGTCTCTGCAGGGGTGCCCTCCAACAATTTGTTTAGGGTCAGTGCTAGTGAGGGGGTTTCCCGAGGGCTGGCATCGATGCAGAACTTTGCTGTTTGAGGTACAGCTATTTTGAGTGGAAATAGCACTAGCAGCTAAGTGCTGGACTCACAGTGGGCTGGATCCCCGATGACTGGCAAGCATCCACCAGACAGGGACTGTTATGCCTATGTCAGTAGTCTAAGGGTCCCCAGACAGTCATAAAGATTGCATCAATTAGCAAGTTTAAGCTAACAAGTTTGATTCATATGTTTATTACAGTTCAAAATAAATTGTCACTGTGTTAATTACATTGTGGCCTTTATTGCCATCCCTCTGTGTCAGCTTCTTTATTTTAATATAATTTAATTTAATGTCCATAATTGCATTGGACCAGTCAAGCCCCATAATGCGTACCTGGGAACTTACCAGGGCAGGCTACACAGAACATCCTTTACTCACAATGTGCATAAATATTGCTCCCTTTGTCTAACAGCATGAGCATTCCTGGGAAGGTCTCGGCTCCGGCTACCTGGTTAAAATAAGTGTGTGTGTGGGTATCAGTGTACAGGGTTAAACTAATTTTGTGTGACAGTGTACAAGTTAAACTGTGTACAATATGTGTCAGTTTACAGTGTTAGAATGCATGTGTCACCATATTGTATTTCTGGGTGTGAGGGGAGCATCAGTGTACAGTGCTACAATGAGTGTGCGTGTTAGAGTACAATGCTTGACTGTGTGAACTGTTAGAATGAGTGTGCTTTGTGTGTGTCAGTGCACAGTTTTAGTGTGTGTTTTGGGGGGGTGTCATTGTACCATATTTAACTTTGTTGGGTGTAAGTGTATGGTGTTAGAATGAGTGTGTATTTGTGGACAGTGTGGTGTGTCGATGTATGGTGTTAGAGTGAGTGTGTATGTCGTTGGAATTGTATATGTTAAACTGTGTTAGTCTTCAGTGTGTGTGTGTGTTGGATTGTGTGTTGGTGTCAGTATACAGATTTCAATATGGTGGTGTAAGGCACATACCTCACGCCTTCTTCCTCATAAGAGGGGGGTACAGGTACGCAGGATCCCAGTCTTCTCCATGTTGGCATTGGATGCCGACTTTCGTATATTCTTTACTCCCTGCAGTTTTGCAGGGAGCTGATGTCAGGAGCAACATTCTAGCATGGCTGCCAGCACAAGGGGATGTGTATTATCTGAGTGTATACATTTTTGGTTTTCATCCAGTCATGTTTCTGAGTGGTTTGCTGGTATCACAGTAGGAGAAAGAGTAGCTTGGCAGGAGTGCCCAGTCGGGGTACAGGGCGTCCCATCACATTGGTGGCAGCAGTGGGATTGCTTACTAGTCCTCGCAGTGACTGCAGAGGTGGATCACTCCCTAGCAGCTGAGTGAGGGCCTGGGGGATGGTGAAACCAGCTTATCTCCCCAGCAGCAGCAGGAACACCAGAGAGGGCATGCAGGTGGATGCAGATCAGGGAACCACCTGTGTTTACCATCCTCCCCACAGACTACAATAGCGACCCCCTATTGGGCTGAGGTGGGCTGAGTGCAAATACTGAGCCATGTGCAAAGAAGGGCCTGATGGAGAACCATGTGTGTTTTGCTGTGACTATTGTATGTAAATTGCCCCCTTGTACTCTTTAAATAGTGGTGTGTTTTCAATAAAACTCAGTCCTGCTAGCCACAGTGCCAACACTGCTTCGGAGCAGCGGCATCCCCCCTCTCTCTTTCATCGTTACCTGAATTACCTAAATCACAGGTGCAGCAAGTTTAAGCGAGGCTACATTAAAGAATAGGCTGAACCAGGCCAAGTAAGTGGCATGAGTGTGTTTGAATGTGTCGCTGGGTATGATAGTCTGTGTCTGGGTATGCTTGTTAGTGTGTGGGGGTATTTTAATGTGTGGGTATGTTAGTGTGTGTCTGTGTATGTTATTATGTGCGTCTGGGTGCGCTATTATGCGTATGTGTGTTTGTGTATGTTATTGCAGGTGTTTGAGTGTGTGGGTATATTAGCATGTGCATGCCTCTCAACTGTCCCGATTTTCTAACTCTATCTTGCTTTCTCACCGAGCTCTACTTCAGCCCTGCTTTTTGGGGTGCGCACACTGCAAGTGGTGCTATGCCTCCCAGGCTCCGCCCCTGTTGGCACAGTTTGCCAGGGGTACAAGCTGGGAGGTATGCATGTGTGTGGGGTATGTTAGTGTTGGTGTGTGTGTTAGTTAAAATGTATGGGTATGCGTTGGGGGAACAAATCGGGTAAATTACTGGCCAGAGCTTTGCGTGCCCAAAGGGCCTCTTCTTATATCCCCAAAATTAGAGCCCCAGACGGATCTCTCCACTATGAATCTCATGACATTGCCAAATGTTTTCATTCCTATTACAAGGCCCTTTATGATTTAACTCCTCCGGCTGCCAGTTCCCCTGATCACTTACGTCGCATTGAGACTTATTTAGGGAAATTTTTACCCCAGCGCTTGGATGGGGACGCGTTAGCTTTTCTAAATGCTCCTGTTACTGGAGATGAGATTCAGGCAGCGTTAAAATCTACCCCCCGTGGCAAATGCCCTGGTCCGGATGGCTTCACCACTGGGTACTATCGAAAGTTTTTTCCCGTTCTGGGCCCGCATTTAGTTACCCTCTTCAATACTTTAGCCGCTGGAGCACAGCTTGACCCCCAGTCCAATGTCGCCCACATTTCGGTCATCCTCAAACCGGACAAGGATCCGGAACTGTGTGCAAATTACCGCCCCATATCCTTGATAAACACGGACATAAAACTTTTGGCTAAGGTGATGGCTCTCCGTTTGCAGCGATATATCCCCTCCCTTATTCACAGGGATCAGGTCGGTTTTGTGCCGGGAAGGGAGGCCAGGGACAACTCGATCCGCACACTTAATCTCATTGCGTATGCACGCGCCCACAACGTCCCTTGTGCCTTGGTCTCTATGGACGCCGAAAAAGCGTTTGATAGGGTTTCCTGGGTATTCCTGTTTAGGGTCTTACAGAAATTGGGCATCCAGGGTCCTTTCCTCAACCTGCTCACTGCTTTGTACGCTAACCCCTCGGCTTACATAAAAATTAATGGCATCCTTTCGGAGCACTTTACCCTGCGGAACGGCACGCGACAGGGGTGTCCCCTCTCCCCATTATTGTTTATTTTGGCGATGGAACCCCTGGCCCAGGCGCTACGGGATAACAATTTGATAACTGGGTTAACCATTGATTCCACCACTCACAAAATTGCCATCTATGCTGATGATATGCTGTGTATGATCACCAATCCCTCTGTTTCTCTACCCCACATTGTTTCGGAATTAAAACATTTTAATACGCTTTCTAATTACCAAATTAATTTACAGAAATCAGAAATACTTGGCGTAAACATTCCTGACGAATTGCGTTCGCACCTGTCCCGTTCTTTTCCTTTTAAGTGGAAGGACGTGGCCTTTAAATACTTGGGTTTGTGGATCCCGTCCGATCTTTCCCAGGTTATTCCACTTAATTTCTCCACATTATTGGCTACCGTGACCCAGGATTTACGTAGGTGGTCTGTACCCCATATTTCCTGGTTTGGCCGTATAGCGGTAATTAAAATGAACATCCTGCCAAGATTTCTGTATCTTTTTCAATGTTTGCCAGTATTTCTGCCCAGGAGCTTTTTTCGTGCCTGCCATAGGGTCTTTACGCGTTTTGTTTGGGGGGAGGGAGCTCCTAGTCTCTCATTTAGTCACCTGTCTCGGTCCAAAATGCACGGGGGTATGGCCCTACCGAATCTGGAGTGGTACTGGTTGGCGTCCCACTTGCGTAGGGTGGTGGAGTGGTCGATAGGGGCTCCCAAGCTCTGGACCCGGTTGGAGAACTCTTTTTTTGTCGCCGACATCTCGGCAGCCCCTTGGTTGGCTCACGGCTCTGGGGGTTGCACGCTCCCTTCTCACCCCACTATCTCGGCCACCTTGAAGGCCTTTCGTAGAGTAGCGAGGGGTACTACCCTCACCTCTGTCCCGTGCCCGCTTCTCCCACTAACACATAATCCTGATTTGCCTATTCATATCCCTCAGGACGTGCTTCGGTTACTTACTTCCCCGCGGACAGGGATTTTGCGGCTCTGCCACGTCTTGCAGTCGGGTGCGTTCCGTTCCCTTGCTGACCTCTTACACCCTCGCACACCGCCCTTCCAGTTGTCTTTAGCTTACCATGGAATCAAGCACTATATTTCATCTTTATTGCCTGACTCCCGGCTCCATAGGCCCTTAACGGGCTTTGAGCAACTTTGCCTGTTGGGTTCTGAACCCGCTCATTTACTATCTCGGCTGTATTCTCTGCTGCAGGAGACCTATGGGCACTCTAAGCCTTTCTACTTTAGTCTGTGGGAACGGGACCTACAACTCTCCTTGTCTGATGCTGATTGGGACAAAATACTGCAGCTCACTCACAAAGGTGCCATTGCCAGTCGGGTACAGGAGTGCAACTACAAGCTCCTGTCCCGCTGGTACAAAGTTCCGGCTGAATTGCATCGTTTTATCCCCCAGATTTCCCCCCTTTGCTGGAGATGCGGGGTTGAGGACGGCACCTATCGACACATTTGGTGGGACTGCGCTGATATCCGACCCTTTTGGCAGGCTGTGATAAAGGTCATTCAGGATATTATAGATCCCGGCTGCGTGACCTCTCCCCAGGGTCTCCTTTTACACCACACACACTCCTCCTTTACTTCCTATAAAAAATCATTGGCCATACACCTAATCCAAGCGGCGAAGGCCATTATCCCCCGATTCTGGAAAACCCGGGGGCCCCCTCCACTATCTGCTTGGGTTGCGAGGGTCAATTTTCTGTCTCACATGGAGGACCTGGTGGCCTCTGCTCAGGGCCGTGAATATGCCAATGGGCTCAAATGGCTCCCATGGACGACTTTCGTTTCCTCTCCTCGCGTGGTAGATCTTTATCTTTCGCACTAATTGAGGCCGCCCCCGGTGTGGCTAGTGGGTCGATACTACTTTCGAGACCCTTCCTGTCTCCCGCTTTCGGGCCCTTGGGTCTGTGCTAATTTACATTTTGTTTTCCGATGTGTTCTTCCTTGGAGCATGGTTATGTTCTTTTGTATGTTCATTTCCACTCACTGTTTATTTTGGTACATTGACATGGTGACATATGTATTGCTTTGATGTTTATTTTGATACTTTACTGCTCGATACATCGCTGATGGGTCGTACCGTGGCTACAGACACCGACGGCTCGGTCACTCTACCTTCGCCGACTGCAGTTTTTCATGTGTATTCTGGCGTTCTGTGACCCGTACTTATATGCTCCCTTGAAACTATGTACTCATGTTGCTATTGACTTGCTTTGTACCGATACATTTGATATGTTCACTGTCATTTTCTTATCTGCTTTGTCAATAAACGGTGTTGATATAAAATGTATGGGTATGCGTGACTGCAAGCTTGACATGTCAGGTGCCTTGGACAGTGCCTCCAATATCTCATACTAGTATCTGTGGCAGGGTCCAAAGGAGTTCATTTGTGTCTATAAGTTGATGTTGCTGGCTTGCTGCATTCCTGTGTTTTTTATTGAATTAAACTACTTATTTTTGACTTCTTTACTATAGTGCAAATCTTATTTTAATATTCAATGTATTACATTAACTAATGATAGCCTGATTTAATGCTCTGGTAATGCCCCTGATTAATGTATGCCCTCCTTGCCAACTAAACTCTCTCCCACATTTTATATGATTATGAATGAATATGATTTTATATTGTATACATTATTATAACATATTTCTTTTCTGGCTTATGGTCCCTCGTATGGACCTTAACTCCTGAAGCAGGGAGACCCCAGGTGGATTTTCACCGTCAAAGGTCTCTATTGGTCGCCAGCAGGGGGCTTGTCTTCTATCAACCAATGAAGAGCAGGTGCACCAGTTGGTCGTACGGACCTTTAAAATCCTGGCGCCAAAGCTGCTGCGTAGTGCGTACCGCCTTAACCCTGTATTAAACCCTTAAAAAAAAAAAACGCAAAAAATAAGGAAAAAAACGAACATGAAGAATGTACACGCCTATTTGCCCGACCCAAACATAAGAACGGGCGAATATTTAGGAATACAAAGATTTTTCCCACACGAAGACGAACACAAAGACTAACAAGAAAGGTTGGCTTGAGTCTAATAATTACTATGCCTAGCAAGTAAATATAAAAATATCCTCATTATGCAACGCAGAGAAATACACATGAATCACATGTGAATCTATAAAAATACACTTAACACTTATTTGTGTAATTGCTGCAAAGCCTGACAATATTGGTAAATTATTCCACAAATTATTCAAATATTGAAATAGAAAGATGTATGTGGGCGAGTGTTTAAATGCATTTTTAGTGGCTGTTGTGGGAAATATTACCATCTGTTATTTCGCCAACACTTCGTCGCTGCTATGATCAGAGAAATAAAGGAAATGTAGTTTCCCAACTATAAAACAATATAAAGAAAAGTTAAATGATAAAGTAAATATTTAGGTTTCAAATGGCAATTCTCCAGTATTGTCCATAATATAGACTAAATGTATCAAACTCAGATTACAGTGGTTGAGTTATTTTTGTAAATAAATTGTAAGTAAGATGAGACAAAAAAAAGGTCATGTCCAAGAAAGGGCTAAACCTGACTATCCATACATATTTAACAAAAAATGGGAATTTTATATACGGTTTCTGCCACACCAAAATTAAACTGTCCTTCTCTAACCCTGGTAAATTCAAAATGAGATCTTAAGGTATTAGGATTTTTTAGCCAATGATTGTGGTTTCAAACATCTGGGTAGTGGCAGAAGATGCAGGAACTGGACTGTCACACAGACGTATACCACGTCACTTGATTTATTTAATTTTATATATTAATTGCCATTCTTTGTTTGTTCTCCAATTATATATTTTTTGTGAACTAATTTCCTGAATTTTCACTGCAAATTTTAGATGAGATAAAAAAGTTTATGAAAATAGAAATTTTATTATCTATCATTGCATGATGCATACTTGTTTTGTACAAGCAAAAAAATATATTTTGTCTTTACACAAGATGTTCAATATCACTCCAAGAACCATGTAAAGCCAGTATCAACCAACAATTCAATACATTTTTGGCATAACTCCCCAGTCCAGCCAGTTCTGGTACACCAGTACTGGGCATACTCCCATGATGGCTGACCTGCTTAAGGCAGACTAATGGATGGAGCAATGGGTAGGACAATGGGATGGACATGGGGTAGGCTGATGGTAGGGGCATGGGGGGCCTGGCATTAATGCCTTAATGTCTTTACATTATGGCCCTTTGGTGACTTGTGCTCATACTGACAGTTTGGGTGGGATAAACTTAATGGGGTGATCATTTATTCTAGCAATTTGTGGAGCCTGCTTTGAAAAGTACGGTATTACCTCGGCCCGTCATTATGGCAGTTGATAGTGAAGTCTGCTGTCATTGGGGAGTGGGTGAGTTGCTGCAGCAATTATGACGGTTGATGTTCCCTACTTTTGTCTCTTTCACACACTATGATGAAGTGATTTGCTGCTGTGATTGCTAATGTGCCTATGTCAGATGATCATTATATGAAAGGATTGCAGCTGGACACAGTACAAAGGCTTGCTACGTACATTTTGTAATACTTATGCAATTTCTCTATAACATATATTGCCATGCAATTAGTCTCATATAAATAAGATACTAATGAAGCATCATGGAAGCATTCTTCCTGTAGCATATGAATATATGAATATAAAGATAAGAGGTATAATTTCAATGTATATAGATTTTGTTAATACAAGTGAGGCTTTTCCACCCCCCCCAAAAAACAAAACGGATTTTATTTCCATTAATCAAGCTCAAGGTATAGTGTTGTAAAATGTAGTTATCTCTGTCTCCAGGAAAACCTTTGTAAAAATGGTCCAGTTTGAATTATTTGAATCAACTTTTATCTGTGTGATACATCTAGATTATGATTATTAATACTGATGAGTAAAACCAGTTGGAAAGAGAAATGATGATAATTGTTTTCTGCAGGATGAAATTATAGATTAAATTGGACAGAAAAGGTGATATAGTAATATTATTCCTATTGTTCTGCCTCATTGATAGACTCTGACATTTTCTTTCTTAGTCGGTCATTTTCCTTGAAAACCTTTCTTGATATCATTGCAGGCTTAACTTCCCACGCATGCAGTAGTTCCACAATACGGGAAAGCATAAAAGTGAAAATCTTCTTGGCTGATATCAATGATCTAAATGTATTACTCAGCCTAAATTTATTTACTCAATTTGTTGGAAATTGCTACCATATTGTGTGTGTGCCATATTTTTGTAATACATACAAAATCATCTATATGCAAAATACAAATATAAAACATTAGACTTCGAAAAATAATTTACATTTCAGTATATTTCATAAACTTGTCATGTCCAAAAAAAGATGAAAATAACTGATAAAGAATGCTATAGTATATAGAATCATAATGAAGAACCCCAAAATTCCAAGACCTGAGTCACATGAAAAATCTACATCAAAATTAAAGATGCTGTGACCAAGTTATTTGATAAACAGCAGAATGAGTGCATTTTATATATGAAAATAATAATTTGTATTTATTTCTATTTTACAGGACGTTACCTGGTTTTGAAACACACACTTTTTAACATGATTCAAAAAAACATTCTGGAAATTTTGAAATGAACATAAAACTACTCAGATAAACAACAGTAATCGAGTGACTTTTTTCCCGGCTTTGGGATGTTCAACCAAAACAGTATGGGAAATGGGACCATCAGAGCCACTAGAAGAGAAGACAGCTGTCTCTCTTCTAGAAGGAGAGAACATTCTTCTTCGGCCTTCAGCAAACTGCAAGAGACTGTACTGCTTCTAGAAGAGGAGCTAAAACAAAGATGGAAAGAGCTCCAAGAAAAGGATGATAAAATCAGACAGCTTGAGAAGGAATTAGAAATGAAGTCTATCCAGATAGACAAGCTGCAAGATGCTATTGGGTACAATAACACCCAGCTGTCCCCAAAGGGTAGTCAGAAAAAGAAATTGCTAAGTGTCATAAACCAAGGGCCAGCCCAGTACAACGAGAAGCCTACTGAGGCCCACAGACGGCAGAAGGCAAAGGAAGGAGTCTCCGCAGAGCCAACGTCACGCAATTATTACAATCCTTCATCACAGAATCCTGCAGTCACATGTGTCCGTAAAGATTCCAGGTGAGATGAAGGGGGATCTGATGTATATCACGAACCTACCAATCTACTATATTTCCCAGTAATGAGTCTTATTTAGACAAAAGCATCAGTAAACTTTTCTCAGGATAATATCTCAGATCACAACACCAATAAGTCACATAGGCTATCTGTGCAGCTGGGTAAAGCACCAAGTACCTTTGTATTACGACCACTAAGTCCGTGTTCACAATATTTTTGTAGAGCAAAATGGAATTATTTAGCGAAAGTACAATTCCAGGGTAAACTCGGGAAGGTTGAGAGAAAAAGTAAGTACGTGGAGAGGTAATGTGGCATGCAGTTGCCAACTGTGTTACTCAAGTCAAAGGTTAACAGACAAGCTTAACTTTCAATGGGGGTATCTGAATTTTTCTAGGTCAACATAGATTATACATTCAGTAGAATGTTCTGTGTGTTTTGCAGTTTAATTCTTTAGATGCCAAACATTAACCTCCTGGCTGAGAAACAATTAGCTTTTACGGTAAAAGGTTACAGTACCACTGAGCATTTTTTGATATGACCTTAATGATCATATTTGAAAATATCATACTGTATATTCAGGCTCCCCGGAGAAAACCATTTGGAACTCTTCCAGAGGTTGCAAGAAAATCTATTTCTGTTTCGTTTCTGCTTAAGAATATAAAATAGAACATTAGAGCCTATTCTGAAGAAGATTATAAGGTGCATCCCCCATGGGGAGACACATCCAAAAGCGTTTTCTCTGTCTTTAAGAAATTATATGCTCACCATTACATTTATTTTCCAGTTCTTTGGATGCTAACACAAATATTTGCACTTGCTTTGGAGTAAAACTAGCAATAAACCAATGATTCATATATCATGTTTAATTGCTATTCATACAGAACATAATATCAGTAAGTGCATCACCATTGTGGTGTGTCTAATTGTGTAACAGTGCATCACAGCAATGAAAGAGTAAATATCAGTTTAAATAGTCAGACTTGTATCATTATGTAAGTCAAGGAAGATATTTTGGTTGTTTTAAATAAAAGAACCCAAAACATATCTTATATCTTATGTCCCTTACCCCATCCCTAAATGAAGACACTCCTCTAGAAGATAAACTGCTTTTGTACATATGAGTTGCTTGGTCTTTCTGCGATTCAACTGCGCTGTAGAAACTTTACCTACCAAGGCAAAACAAATAAAAAGATAGTGCCAAATTTGGCAAGATGTTTTAATAAGATGTCTGGCTAGATCAGAACTGCATTTAAGGAGCATAAAATATCCAATACAGGTCCTCTCCTAATGGCTCCAAATCCGTATTTACATTAGCAGCGGAAAGTTATTCTTAAAGTTAATCTTAAATTATTGAAATAGATACAGCTCAGCTCTTTCCTTAGTTCTAAATTATTGCCAACATATTGAACTGCCTTACCCTGTGTTTATTCTTCACTGCATTTTACTCCTTGTTGACATAAAATAGCATTTGGAATAATGACCCATTCTCTCTGTCGGAAAGTACAACAATGTGCAACAATATAGCAACCTACACACACTCGATAGAAAAAAAGTAATATTTAATAACCACTGTATATTTTTTCCTAGTGCCAAGAAATTAATCACTGGTGCAATTATGAGTAATGACTTCTTGAGGCAGCTTGAGGCTTCACATGTCAGGCGAATGGTGGACTGTATGTATGAACGGATATATAGTCAATCGCAGCTGGTTATTCAGGAAGGAGCAGCAGGAAACCATCTCTATGTTTTGGCAGGTAAGTAATTGCAAAGTACTTTCTCGTAATTTATTGGACATCCCATACTAAATTATCGCTGCCTGAACGCAGATACATGTCCTAAAGAGTACCCTTCACTTAAGCCTTTATTCTCATTTGACCTGGGTCTGCTACCACAAAGTGAGACTTTCCCGTGTATCCTTGGTGTTTTCAGGGTCAGAGTGAATACTTACCTAGACCATAACCCAAAGAGTCAAAACAGAGGAGCATAATGCAGGGGTCAGACCCGCTGGTACATTCATTTTTGGATTCCAAAAGAATAAAATTATGATTATCTATTCAAACAAAGAAGATGTGTAGATTTGGTCATTGTAAGGCTTGTACCTTTATCAAACCTACTAGATCTCTTTAATGTCCACACAAAAGGATTATGTGACTAATTAACTCGTGAATTGCTCTACATATGGTGTGAGGTACTTAATCACAGGCCAACACCAAAAACAGTATGTGGGCAAGACCATCAGGCCCCTGATGAAAAGTCAACTCAAATATATATAGGCACTATTAGGTGTACAGTACATTTTTCAGTTGCTAGATATGTGGAGGATTAAAATATAAATGACTTTACGTGTTTAACATTCATTAGTATTGAAACAGTGATGGCGGGCCCCAATGGGGGGAAATGGCAGTAACACCTTTTTTTACTGTCAATCATTTTGGGTGCATATCCTTAAAAAGACTGAACAAAGATTCAACTATACACTTTTTTTGTAATTATATATTTCATTTACAGTAAAAAAAAAAAACACCATGCATGTATTATTAATGGTCTTCTAATAAATAGACATTTGACTCATAAGAATTTAAATCATGTAGTCTGTGACTGGAAAAATCTATAATCCTAAATAACCTGTCACCTAAAAAAAAATCCTTCTGCACTTAAAATGGATTACAGAGAGTTATTGTCTGACAGTGGTAAATGAGTATATATTTATACCTAAGCAGGCTATTAAGGCTGTGCCAGTTAGGTTGTCTTCTATTGTGGAAATGGCATGGCTAGAGACATTGAGAAGAGGCATACGAGGGTGCCTGATTGATCTGCCTTCTAGTTATAGTAGAAGAGCCGTGGTCCTTCCGTGGTCCTTCCACCTTAGATGTAGGCTTAGTTAGCCTATTCCAGAATGCACCACTGCTCATAAGCGCACTTCGTAAGAGATGGCTCTGGCTTCCACCTGTAATTCTAACAGGTTCTGCAAATGTTATCAATTTTCAAAGCCAATAGTTTGTTTTCAGTATTCAAAGTATACCAGTACCCTCACAACAAATCTGCTGTATGTTACAATAACAGAAATTCAAGATTTATATTTTTTGCCCTACAATACCTGCACCAAACCCCTATGTTTGTGAAACACTTGGAGTAATAACAGTTTCTAGATGTAGTTTTAATAAAATAACATTTTTTATGGGAATTTTTAATTTCTGCAGAGGGCTTGCTTGATGTGATTCAGAACGGCAGACTACTTGGACAAATGCATCCAGGGACCGCGTTTGGTGAACTCGCAATATTGTATAACTGTAAGAGAACAGCTACAGTCAAAGGTATGAGTCATTTTTACAGGTCTGACAGTTCAAACATTTAGCCTCTAGTCTGCTGAAAACACTAAACATTGCAGTATAAGTCTTTCTTCTCTGATCTGGTTTGTCTTGAAGCTGTTTTTATTTCCGTAAGCGTATGTTTTCAAATCAGTCTGTAAGGACAGCTAATAGCGCAGGATTTAGGGATTACCAAAATTGTGCTCAAAAGAGGATACCAAATCATTACTAGAACTTGGAGACTGACTGAGAACCGCACTCCCATAAAATATTTAATACGTCCCCTGTGCTATTCTTTTTAATTAGTTTTTCATTAAGGAAATACAAGCACTTGAAATATTAAAGTAGGGAATGGCTGTAGAAAGAAAAAAAAGTTTATCGAGAAATGGCTAATTTCTGTATTAAAGTTGAGATGCGGTTTTTCTGTATCTTCCCTTATTCACATGATTTTTATTTTATGAAGAAATATTTTTTTGTTGTGGAATAATTCTCATCATCCTTCACACACTAGTGTTTAGTAAGCAGTTTAGGAATGTTGAACAGATTGTTAACCAAATAAAGTGATCTCCATGAGTTATCTGCAGATTTAATGAATAGTTCATTGACTTGAATATTTTTATCCTAAGGCACACAACCAGACAGTAAGACCACATAATCCATTGTACATATGAAGAGATATAGGAATACCAAGATTTAATTCCATTTTTATGGTTTAATTGAATAGTTTTAGAATCTTTAGCCATGCAAAAATTCAGACTGTCAGGCCCATGGAAGAAATGCACAATCCAGCATTTGTCAGAAGGCAAAACCAGGATAAAAGCAAGTGGCAGCACAAGTAACAAGCCAAGGTCAAGCCACAAGCAGGATACCACCAGTAGATGAGGCTGAAATAATGTATTGGGTTATAGCAAAGGTTGGTTAAAATAGTGCTGCTAATTAAAATCCAAGACAGGTGAATCACTTGGAGAAGAGTGTCCAGAGGTGTCCAGGATAGTCCAGGATATATAATGGACATGTGCAAATAGGCCAAAAACAAATTCTATTGAATTCTATGAATTCTATTCCTTCAGACACAAAATGGGGGGTTTTATTGTCCGAAGCCCACATTCACTCTCACTCACTGTCTTACACTCTCATTCACTATCTCTCTCACACTCTCTGAATGGCTTCCTACATTCTCTGCCAACTACTTTTACTTCCGTGTCTTGCAGCTCTGCTTCTTCTCCAGTACTTCTTCTTGTTCTTCTCTTTTCTGTCTTCCGTCTTCATCCGCATCTCTGTGGACATGACCTACCGGGTGAACTTCTGCAAAAATGGCAGAGCTTACAGTGACATCCTACAATCAGGGAACAGAGTATGTTACTGGAAGCTTCGCCATTTCTGCAGACGTTCACTAGGCTTTCTTCAGGGAAAATGGCAAAGCTTCTGGGAACAACCGATCCTCCAATCGGGGGAGTGGATGTCACCAAAAAGCTCTGCCATTTTTGTGGAAGTTCACCAGGAGGTCATGCCTATGAAGACAGAAGAACAAAACGGGATGACAGAGAAGAAGCGGAGCTGCAAGACATAAAAGTGGTCAGCGGGGAAGGTAGGGAGACGTTTAGTGAGCGTGAGAGTGAATGAGCCCACAAAATTCAAACAAAAATTCTGAACTTTTTTCATGTTTTTTTGCTCATTACATGGGGGAGTCATGCCTTGTTTTCAGAGATTTGTACAATTTGAAGAAATATGCACATTTCATTAAATTTTCAGTTTCTTCTACAAATTCCCCTCCTAAAAATGGCCTCTGGACATTCCATGTTTGAAGCAAACAGCATCAAATTCACAGCAAAGTATAAAAAAAAGTAGTAAACATCAGCTGAGGTGCCATGAAGCCCATATCAAGAGAACCCCTTGGACATTCTCTGCATGAACCTATAGCTGAACCTAGTGTCATGCAAGTCCTTATCGGTACATAGTAGGTTCTCCATTCTGGGTGTAGATTAACAAGATTGACTATTCTTGAGTACCAGCCACTCTTAACTGGGTAACAATTAACAGTGGAGTGCCTG
Source organism: Spea multiplicata (assembly GCA_009364415.1). Lineage (NCBI taxonomy): Eukaryota > Metazoa > Chordata > Amphibia > Anura > Pelobatidae > Spea > Spea multiplicata. The sequence goes on along the minus strand of VKOC01017713.1, from coordinate 54,941 downwards.
GATGCTTAGGATGCAGGCTGTTACACTCCCTCCTATTTTTCATTGTTGTCTTTGGGGGGTCTGATAGGACAGAAATCTGTGTAACATCCCAGTCCTCTACAATAGAAACACACATTTAAATTGTGCCGTCTGTTCCACTCTGCATCAGAAAGGGGCCCTCTGGCCTTACTAGTTTAAGGGCACCAATAGAGGTTGTAACACGCAGGCAGTTAGTATGGAGTCCAGGAGTTTGAGTAGTTCCTAACTTCTTACAGAAGTAGGTGCAGAACGTTGTGCCATGTACTCTGGGCTACAACGGTTAAGGAGAACTTCTAGTAGCCACCAGGTTCTGACCTCGAATCCCGGCAGGACATTATACAGAATGGCACAAAATTCAGTGAGTAAATTTGACACAGTGTTATTATTTTATGAATGCCTTCCGTACCCACAGACATTTGAGCATAGTGGAGCATTCCTTAAATCTTGAATTAATGGTTCTTTAGGCTTGGTTTTACAATACCTGACTTAGGGCATCATGAAGTCGTGTCCCAGTCTTAATAATACACGTGTTACGCAAATCATTAAACATTAAGAATCAGAGGAGTTCTCTAATTATGAAACAGTATAAAAATGTACAAACCCAAACAGTCAATGAAAAATTCAGGTGTATTTAGTATAGGCTCTAAATGTAAGATACAGGTAATGTAAGTACCAACATATACTTTAAGCATCTTCAATTAAAATCACAGTTTCTAAAAAGCTGAATAAATGTGTTTTTGCAGATATTCTGATATATTTTAAATTCCATACTATGGATCTCATTTCTATAGAATTTGTGGTTCACATATAAAGCAATGGATAGCGGGTATCATGGTACTGGGTTGTATAGCAAGGGACATCAGTAGCAGAATGAGGTGATTCTGCCACATTACAGATTTCTGGATATTGTGTACAGTTTTGGAGACTCCATTATCAGAAGACCCTGGTGCACACTGGTAAAATGTTTTGCTTACAAGACTAATACAAAAATAATTATGAATAGCAATAATAATAATTATTATTATTATTAATAGCAATATAAAGCACATAAGAATATAATTAATTAGTAGTTATATTTTTCCATTACAAATCCATTTAGACAAAAATGGGTAAAAAAATATTTTAAGACATAAAATACCTGGGAAAGTGAAGAAGATTCTATTGTGACCAATGTTTACCTTTAAATGTGTTTTTGTTCCACAGCTGTTAAAGACTCTAAAATATGGGTGCTGGACAGGCAGGTTTTCCAAAGCATTATGATGAGTTCAGCGCAGGCACAGCATCAAGAATATTTCAGCTTCCTACGCAGGTAACATTTTTAATTTCCCGTGATGACAATGATCCCAGTAAAAAGATAGTACACAAGTTCATTACAGTACACAACTTATGTAATACTACTTTTCCCAGGGATGTAAAAGTAGGAGCAAGTCATCAATATTTTGACTTGGGAAAGAGTTATACATTTTTGTCACACGGATGATCCACTGGTTCAGCTGCCATGGACAAATGCAGCTATTTTAACTCAACATAAAACACTCTACATTGAGGCAATATACTTCTAGGAATGGAGAAAACTGTATGGACATTGGAGTGTAATTGCTTTGTTCTTTAATATTAATTGGGGACCTGGTTGAGCCAATGCTTGTGAATCTCTATAAACCCACAAGTACTCAAAAGCCACCTCTACCCCACGAGTGATAAATAAAGGCGTAATGATGCCTAGATAGCTGTAAGAGGCAAGTGACCTTACATGGTGAGCCAAACAATTAAAATCAGTCATCTTAATAAAGGGACAGTTTACAGACTAAAGAAGAATGCATATAAAAGTGAAAAGCTTCAAACAGAATAGTTTTCATATAACCTCCAATGGCTCGGTTTCAAGATTAGCCGCAAATTCATGGAACTGTGCGGCGGCTAGGAACCGCGGCGATGCTCGCCGAAAATTGTCGCTACGGACATCCTTTGGGCAACACTCGATGGTGGTCACTGAGAGGGAGCTCATTTGGGAACCCTGGTTTTTATTACTAATCTTTAGGACCGGGGTTACCCAGCCGCGACCATGGAACTCTGGTCCTGCTATCGCGCAAACTATTCCCAGGGAAGTTTCCGACGCTGTCGCTCAGGGTCCCGACGTCAGGTCACGTTGCTTTTTGGACCATAACATCTTCTGACCCTGAGCTCTCCAGTGGTACCACGGGATTGACTCCGCTTCCTCACCCGAAATAGTGGCTCTTTGTCGGGTGGGCATTGCTGGCCATAGAACTGTAGGCACCGGGCTGTCAGGGAGGTGATGAGATTATACCTTTAATACTATCATGTTTGCATAAATACCTGTGCTGTCCTCAATAGAGTCAGTTTTGTTTTACCCCTACACTAAGTCTCGGCTAGTGCTTGGGGTAATATGAAGGGTTAATCCCTTGAGCAATTAAGCTTTCAGCGACAAGGAGGATCTCTACGACAGAGCAACTCAGTCCGAGTACGGATCTCTGTCTCAGACAGTAAAATGGGATTCTGTAGGGGCTTGTTTGGCTACAAATAGGGTCCATCTTAGCACAAATCCAGTTGACAGTAGGGGTGTACTGGTACTACTGGCTGGTACTGCTGTGAAAAAGCATATACAACACCGCAGGTACCCTAGCTTGAAGATGTTGGCATTTCAGCAGAGGCCTTCCTAGGGGTCCATTAGCATTAAAGGCTCCCCTTTAAAAAGACCAGCTTTTATTATCGGTAGGCGTAACTACGGTATGCGGTATACTACTACAAATACATTTTTGTTATTTGATTACAATTTATAGAAAGTAATATGCAAACCCGAGCTAAAGGAGGTCATAGCCTAACATTAAATATTTCCCACTGTGAATATTGCTGAAAGAAAGGATATAAAGTTTGCTGCAATCATAGAAAATGTTCCTATATAGCGGTTTGAACAATGCACTTTTTTGTGCAAATATAGCTTTTTAGATATTGCAGTATTTGCATTCCTTAATGATTTCTTGCCTTTAAGGGTAGTGTTATTTAGACCATGTTTACTGTAATGTACCAGATGAGATGTTAATGACACTGTGAGTTGTTCAAGTTCGCAATGCCAGACACAGGAGGTCATTTAATGATTGCAGCATTGTTGCAAAGCCACGCAACCCTTGGCTGTGAAACGGAGTTATTACAGTACAGCAGGCGTTTGCTTAAATGACCCCTACGGGCTAAATTAACAATTCCCCAGACTGTTTTAAGCCATTGAACCAAAAAGGACAAACCTAGTATGCGGATGATTTTTATGTATCTGGGACAGTGAGGGTCATCATATATTACAGTAAGAAAGTCATGTGTCACAGAAATATCAACTAGTCCCTTCTATTAAGCCACAGCGCCCTTCATGAAATCATTAAGGACTGTGGACAACAGACGTTAGAAGGAAAGGGAGCTGGAGAAAATCTATATTAGCTGAGACAGGAAGTGAGATATGAATTATGGTTCTGCCAAAGTGCATTTGAGCGGTTATTTCACAGAATATAACTTTTTTCCCTATGCTTCTTGTCTAGTGTTTCTCTTCTAAAAGACTTACCCGAAGAAAAGCTGTCGAAGATAGTAGACTGCTTGGAAGTGGTACGTATTGGCTGCTTGCCAGTGAAATGTGGTTATTCATAATGTAACTGTATTCCCGATATATAGTATTGGAATAATATAATGTGCATGACCAGGTTGTATTTTTTAAAGTACGTTAAAAGAGTGTTTTAAATGAAATATCATTCAGTGAAGCAGAAACCGAATGTGGTATTCCAGTTTACCTAGGGATCTTAATTGGAACACTTGGCACATGTTGCACTCAACTGCCACGGGTGACAACGTCTGACAGGGACAAATGTAGGTATATGGCCATCAGATGTTGCATCATCATTCTGTAATTTTTATAAAACACACATATATTTACTATCTTCTTTAATTTGTATTTAATTGATTTCAAAACTTGTGTTTGAGAAAAGTCTCCTTAATGTTTTCTAATGTACAGTCACATAACTAGAATCACCCCTGACCATTTATGCTGCTTTTATGTGCTTTAAAATGCCCCTGAATAAGTGTATGTCAATATCACATTGAAGCTGGGAATAATTAAATTAAATTGTGGAAAGCATAAAGATGACATTCTGTTCTATCCTGTGTTGTGAGGGGGGTATTCATGTAAGGTGGGCTAGGTGACGGTCACTCTTGTCCACCCTCCAACACAGGTCTCCATATGTTGACACCCATGATGTTGAGGGGTATGACAACAGCAGAGGTTTGTACGTCTACACTAAAAGCACCATGATATAAACACTGTGTATCCCAGATAAGAATATAATAGTTTATATATTTGATAGGAAACAGATTTTTTGCACAACAATGTTAAAATATATTACTATGTTAAAATATGCCAAATGGGGGGCAGCATCAGGCAGCTAGATCACTGTGTTATTTTTGGTCTGCCGCTGTTTCAAAGTTAGTAACTCTCCGTTTCACATGGTGTATCCAAACAATGCCGCTTGAAGACTGCAGGAACACATATGATTAACATTTTAGGGAATACAGGGTGAAGAACTGGCGTTCTGCTGACACCGCAGTGCAATGTAAACTCCTCATCAAGAATAAAAAGAGGCAATTACAATTTAGGATCTGGTGAGAGCAACGTTGCTTGACTAATTGTTTGTCCCTCACTGAGCAAATGACTCATTCTCCATCAGACAGTTGCAAATAATTCAGTGAATGGGTTTCTAATCTGAATATTTTATAGTGCATGGTTGTGTGCTCAAGGCTGGACAAGTATACGTGCTTCACTCAAGAGCTATTTCCCTATTGTACAACACTGTGGCTCTGTTACATGCTTAACAGAATGAATTCATTAACACAATACAGGCATTTAGCACAGACATTTCAGGTTTCCCAAATTAAATAACCAAGGATATAACTGTAGAATAAATTTCCTGGGCCTGATACCAAGTATAGCCCTGGTATGGCTGGATCTAGAAATGAAAGATCTCAGCTACTGTAGAAGATCCAAACTAGTGGTCTCAACATCCTAAAATCTGTGAATAACAACTACATCTCTTACCTCTTAAGTATTAATTAAGTTTGAATATAATTAAGAACCCTGCCTCGTAAGATGCAGCAACCAACATTTTATTCATTAACTATGATTTCACATATCCACTGGTACTTTTGCTTAGGCTTGCTCAATGTTGGGTATGTAAGAGTTCACTGGAGAATAGAACTATTTAGTTGCTCTTGTTAAGATGCTAAACATGTCATCTGGGGGAAAATGCCTAATACATTTTTCAAGCTCAAGAAAAGGTTAAATATTTATTAGATGAATAAACATGTTTAAACGCCATAAAACACACGTTTAGTCGCAGTCTGTGCATAACTGTATGGGAATTGGAACAGTTAACACATTCTTGTTAAAATTGCATTGCAATAGGTCAAATTTACAGTCAGAACATTTACATTCTATGATTACTAACGGCACTTGATGCCCAGCTTCACTTCACTGAAAAATATTCTAGAGATTTGAGCTGTAATCCTCATTAAATGGGAAGAACTTCTCTCTCTTTTGCTCGCCGTAGATGATTACATGTTTATTTAATTTCTACTTGCAGGACTTTTATGACAAGGGGGACTATATTATCAGAGAAGGGGAGGAGGGCAACACTTTCTTCATCATTGCCAAAGGAAAGGTAAGCTCTACTTGCATAGAAATGAAGCCTTTTTGCGCAAAAGTAGCATCTGTATCCCATTGTTATGTTTTGCCGGAACGTCAAAATCTTGTGTAATAATATTGCCTTTTGACCTGGCAAAAGGGGCAACCTTAACCGTTTGGGTGAAACTCAGAGAGTTCTCGGTTGTGTGTATGTATATATATATATTATTATAATATATTATATATATACATATATATATATATATATATATATATATACCAGGAGTTTTACAATACTGAATTTCCAGAAAATGCTCAAGATGGTGTATTTTGTCGGGGTCTTTCAAAACATGCATCCCGTGAGTTGTTTAAATTGTACTAAATACAAAAGTCAATGAGAAGAAAAAATATTTATTCTTTCGTAAGTCAATAAAGGGAGACCATACTTGTAAGTGTTAAATGAAATCCTGTGTGCCAAAATAGATTGCTTGTATATAGATAAGCAAGTCAGACACCAGTGCAGACCCCACTTGCTAGCCAACCTAATAAATTAGCTACTGACTTTAGGGGAAAAAAAATCTCTGTGTATACTTCATGTAAAATCAACAAGACCTCATTGATTAAAGATGCATCTTGTTTTCCAACATACCGCTCCAACTGTGTTAATTATTACAACAGATAACAATTCACTATCCTCTCCTCCTGCAGACCTGTTTATTGGCAGAGACTGGAATTAGAGGAGACGTCTCAAACTGCTCAGACTGTAGCATCGTCCCTTCTGGTGTTGATACAAATTAAATGTGGTTGCCTTCTCGCTTGCCAGTGATCTGCTAGTTCCTAATTTTAGTAATTAAGAGCTTGGTTGTATCTTAGAAAGCTTCTGCATTCAAATAAAGGATGCAAGTAGGCATGCAGTCTTTGCAGGCTCCAGGGACTCCTTGTAAACAATGTTTTGAAGGCACATCTGGCAACATCACTTTCATATAGAGAAAAAAAACAATTTCTCAAGAATAAAATTTAGACTGTTAATTGGAATGGCAGCGCACCCAGTTTCATATTCAAGCAGTGGTTGTTGCTAACTGCTTTTTAATGGGTTTTTCACAGTAATCCACCTGTTCCTGTGTCTCAGTATGACTCTGGTTACTGACCAGTTGGCAAACAATCTCAGGGACCATAATTAGTGCAGGCTCTTCTTCGTCAAACTAAATCTGTTCTAGTACCCTAACAACCATATGGAAGAAAGCAAAAAGAATACATGGAGCATATTTTTTCATAAGTGGACTATAGTAACAAACAATTTTCTGTTCTCTTTGGCAGGTATGTGTAACTCAAGCTGTGGAGGGATCTCAGGAACCACAAGAAATCAAAACCCTAGGAGTTGGAGACTACTTTGGGGAAAAAGCATTAATTAGGTACTGTACAAAAGGCAGAATATGTTTTTGCATGAGACATATCTTTATATTTTTAAAGGCAGAGGCAATTTTGTCTTCACCAAAGCAACCGAGGGACACCAGGTGCATCCATCAGTAGGGTTATTACACAGTGGCATCCAAAACATGTACAGTTGTCCACAGTTAGAGATTTATGCTTTTTTCACATTACATGCATACATAGAAAACATTTCAATGACCTAACTGACATGTTGCATAACCCTGTAAATTATTAATTATGGGTTTTCTTGCAAACTGCATATATTCTTATATTACTGAGAAAACACATTTATAACCAGCTACACTACTGTAAACAAGAGAATACCTGGTTTTAATATGCAAGACAAAAGCAGACAAATGTGAAACAATGGTCCCAAGCAAGACTAGGAAACAGGGAACCTGGCAGGACCATGACAGCAGACATGAGGCAACAGAAGCAGCACAGAAGATAGCTCCATAGATCTGTACCAGATAAGGGTTAGGCAGGACAGATGGGTCAGGAGTACACAACAGGAATGCAGTAGCAGTTAGGACAGGTGGAGCTTGAATACACAGACAGACTGCTAGGTTGCAATTGGGAGCACAACTCAGCACCCTGATCAGGGGTTTAAATAGTTATTGGCTGCTATAATGATACACTGCAGGTGTGGGATCCTGCAGCCTAATAATCCTAAAACCACAAGAGTGGCTCAGCTAACCTAATAGTCCAACGGTTCTCAACCTGTGGGTCGAACAACCCTTTTAGAGGGGTTGCCTAGAACCATCGGAAAACACATACTTCACAATATATAATTACATCATTTTATGGTTGGGGGTCACCACAACATGAGGAACTGTATGAAAGGTTTGTGGCATTAGGAAGGTTGAGAACCACTGTAATAGTCCAATAGTGGAACATATTAGGGTATTAGAACCCTAGACAGACTAGGGTTTAAATCACTCCAAGTGAACACGAGGTGCTATATCACACCAACAACTTTGGAAAATATCTGTATTGTTAGATTCTAGGTTTGGTTCAGTAATAGATTTTGTATTAATAACACATATAATCAGCAGTATATTTATGTCTGATGCTCCCCTAGGCCTGTCTCGAGGCAGTACCTTCAACCCTACCTGCAGTTTATGTCCATTCAGCTTTTGGTTGATACAATGTCTACCAGAAGTACACATGGTGCCAAGTTCAGCATGCTATGGAGGCTGTGCAGCCTCAGCATAGTCCCTGGTTTTGCGTAAGGAGCTGCAGTCCTAGGCTTAGGCCTAGTCGGACCATGCTAGAAATCACTGCTGCTACTAATCTGCTCCTTGTATCTTCTGTTGACCAACAGAACAGAAATTGTCTCTTGTGTAAACCTTTGTGACATATAACAACCTATATTCACAATGCCATAGGGTATCTGTAGGCTATTAATTTATGAAGAATGAGTGTGTATAGGCATTGGTAATAAGTGATATTTACATTATCTCTGATGTGGACAATGAAAAGTAGCCAATGAAAAATATGGGTACTTAACTGCCCAGAGAAAGAGAAAAGGGACCAAGAGACTCCGGCTGCAAACTCAATTGATTAAGGCTGTGTGGGAGTTTTGTAATGGATTCTGTGTTCTTTGCCAATATTATAACAATGTTCTGAAAAAAGGCCATGCATTAATGTACCGGTAGTTTTAGAAGGAAAATGTGTTACTTGAGCTGTGTTAATGTGACATAGGCCATATGATTTAATTGAATTGCAAGTTTTAAACAAGCAAACCCGTACATGAATAGTTTTATGCATTACTGCCTTTATTAACAGAGATTGTACACTTATGAGGATCATATTGTTACTATTAAGTTCCTCTCATTTGAATTATAATTGAATAATTTAAGTAACATATCTAATAAAATCTCCAATGCTTGATTTATCACTGTTTTTTTTTTTTTAAGCGAGGATGTCCGCTCTGCCAACATCATAGCTGAAGAGGATGACACACAGTGCCTTGTGATTGACAGAGAGTGAGTTTCTTATACTAAGCATTGCATGGTCTATTTCACATCATTTTGTTCGTTGCGGAAACTACCCAGCCTTTTACAAGCCCAACAGTTCCCAAATTTTGGACCAAGTCGAACATTCAATCAAATGAAATGAAATCAGTTCAATGGTTAAGTACCCATCTAAATGTATCACCCACCAGAGCTTGCCCAAAACAAAATTCACCATGTCATCAGTATGGATCTAAGCTTAAAAAAGCTTATCACATATGATTTCTCTTAACAGAAGTACTGTGTTAGAATTGTAATAAGGCATATCAGACATTAACATAAACTACCTACTATTTGTAGGTGGGCTGTAAGATGAGAGTATGGCAAAATCACTACTCCTGACCTATAATGCTAATATAATATTGGTTCCAGTCTGGTATTGGATTATACATACTAGTCAAAAGTTAGCAACATTGACATTAATCAATTAATACTCATTGATCCCCAGAAATCCTTTGTCTCGGCAGCACTTCGAAGAATATCATATTTCTATTATTCTAGTCCAACACAAAAATGGGGAGAGGGAATCAATATAGACTTGGTTAATGTGTGATGTGTTATTTATTAGGTATATATTTTTAATTCATGTAATTAAAGTTTTAATCTCACTATGGCATGGATTTTGCCATGGAAAAGTTCAGAAGGCTTGGAGTCTGGGATACTTGATTGCATAAATACAATTGACATGGTTACTTAGCACTTACCTTGAGAATTATGTTTATAAAGGCCCTTTTTCTTGATTTAACATTTTTAGGTAAATCATTTATTCACATGTATTATCTTAGTATAATTTCTTATGTCAATGTAAGGTCTGATCACTCAACAAAAGCACCATATGTGTCATGTACATGGCCTTCTGTTCAGTGTCTTTTGGTTTTATTTTTCCTTTGCTTGATCAGTACTTTCAATCAAATGGTTGGGACATACCAAGAGCTGCAGACATACCTGCGGGAATATGTGTTCCAGCTTGCACTCAATGACCACGACAGAAGAAATGCAAGGTAAAATGAAATATCACTTTATGCTTTATATACTTTATGACAGGTTCTTAAATGTTGAGTGATTTATGACTGATGTATACAGTTGGACCATGGGAACCATAACCCAACTCTTTTTTTGAAATGTAGGTCATTAAGTTTATTTACGTTACATTTCAGATTATTGTAAAATAATATAACCGGCAAAGTTCTAGTTTAAACCTATTACATTGACTGTATCATCTTGAAGAGCCTCAGTTCCACTGTCCAGTAGCACTAGCAGTAGAGGAATAACTGGAATGGAAGGTCCAGAAACTCCATTGTTCCCTAGGTTGCAATGATTTGAATCATTTGAGAAACCAGGTTTTTTCTTGGTCAATAAGTGAGTTCACATAAGACCACAAGGGGTATCTTGGGTAGTTTGTCTTTATAGATCCTAAATATATTCATGTAATATGTTTTCAATGTCTTTGTTTTCAATGTCTGTGCATTCTAATGTGTGACCAAAGATTATTTAAATATCTCTCTCTTAAAGTACTATATGATCTTTCCTACTGGGGTCTTATTTGTACCGCTAACAATCGGTACTAGAGATCGATACTTTAATGTGTTGCATGCTACTGGAATTGAAAATGTTACTAGAACGCACCTAATGATTTTTCAGTGGGATCAACATTGAAATCATGAAGAAAATACAGTATGTAATCAAAGCAAACAGACAACTAGCTTTTTAGATGGAGCCAAGTGATTTTCATTTCCATTGCAGGTCATAAATGTTCTATGCAATTTAATGCTTTTCTACTCCACAAACAACATTAAAAATTAATCCCCGGCGCCTAATGTCTAGTAACACAGCAACAAGTGCTGTCCATTTAATGCATTAATAAGAGGCCTTTTCATAGAAAGCATGATTGCTCAAAATTGCCTTACAATTGAATTGTTTATGAACTGATGCTGGATTTCTCATTAAGGCAAATATATTACTGGATTGTAAATTACTACATGAAATGTACCTTTAAAGCAATAAATCCTAATTTATGGCAAATGAAGCAGCATCCACGATAACATTTTCATAAAATACAAAATCAATGGTGAAATGTATGTGACAGATAAGGAGATATATTAGTAGTAGGGAAAAAGAAGCGATAGTTTCGAATTAATGAGTGATATGGAATAATGACATTTAAGATGGCCAAAATAATGTTTTTGTTCTAAAAAAAATATGCAGTGGTCATCTGGATATCTGCCCAGAGTTGCCCCTCTCCTGCTTTTTGTAGGAGGCAGGAAAATTGTGTCTGTGACAATGATGTGGCACATACCATGCATGAAGCAGTGGAATTGGATAAGGAATGGGTGCAACCAAATACTTCTCCCCACCCAGTGATTGAAAACACCAAGCTTGAGGCCAGGGGAACCAGATCCATATACCAACATGTTCCATAACTATGATTTACATTCATGAGATCCTTTTTCTTAAGCCCACTATAAACCAGCTGATGGTAGGTCATGGAAGGGTGTGGGAATTTAAGTTGCAAGTCATTCCAGCAAGTGGATCTCTATCGCACATTTCTTCCACTGGTCCCTGGGTAACTTCTCAAATTATTTTGAATTATAAAACCTTCTTTACAGGATCCCTCTCTTCTGAGTTTGGTATTTTTTCGACCACCACAGACAATAATAAAGACATATAGAAAAGGGCCTATGACTGTTTGGGCAAGTTGGTTCTTAGGAACCATCAAACTGTCCTTTACTATTTCTACCACCACCATCTTATTTTATACTCTCCAATTCTGTTTGATATCACCACTGCCACTTTACAGAATACTTCACAGTAAAGGTCAATTCTGTTCATTAACATGCAAATTGAGGAAGGCAGGAGGCATGACCATTTCTACATCTACCGGTATGATAAATGTACTATTTACCTGTGAATCCATGCATTAAAATAGTGAAGATTTCCTGGATTTCTTGGTTCTACTTCCCAAACAAGCTTGGCTATATATAATTTTGGCCAATATTTCCTGCTGAAATAAAAGTTTAGAGTGTAAAGTAACAGTGTGTATTTGTGATGAGTGAATTAGAGGTACAATTTTCTTTATTACATAGTTGGATTGTTTCAATATGAACAACTGTAACCTAGCCTGGTAAAGCTTACTTTGTGCCTCTTATACTCTTTGCACAGTGACTTTTTAAAATTGAGAGAAATTGGATACTTTAATATAAAACGGTTCACAGTGTGATAATGCTCATTTAGGGTTTCAGATATATTTTGACAACTTAAAGTTGAAAAGGACAAAATACTTGATCCCTGAAATAACTATTTTTAAACTTAAATATATTTCTAGAGTACCAGAATGCTACGCTGTGCCTATGTTTATATTTTTCCTTATTCTCAGAATGCATATTATGCAATGACCATCATCATACCGGACAACTCTTTGAGAGCATCCTTTCTCTGTGCAAGGGAGCAGTGTTTGACCATGCCCCCTCCTACTCTCAGCACTCACAAGGTAGCCTGGGCCTAGACTTGGCCATATGCACAGCTGGACCAGTCACCAGCAGAAGAGCTCTGGGTCACCCACCCTGGGAAGTTCCCAAATATTGCCACTGCAAATGTAATCTAGTATATATTTGTATACAAAAAAACAAAAACTGTCTGCGCTTCTTACCCTAATAAAGTTGGCAACAAATATATAAACATAATATAAATGAGAGGTTTTGGTTATATGAATTGGCCAAAGCATAATTAAGCTCACCCGCCACGTCAAGGCACACTCTCAGTAGGGTGAGAACCTACTCTCACCTCCTACATAGTGGGCACACAAAGCAGTTTATACTGCTACCAAAACCTTATTAATGTGTTGGGGGAGGTGCAATTAAACCTCCTCCCTATTAACCCCTGGACAGCAAGCTGCAACCAGACTGATGAGGAGCCAACAACCTCAAATATGTGCAAACAGGGAAAAGAAAAAAATGTCGGTGCGCTAAGCTAGTCACAGGCTCAAATGATACAAATGTATAATACGAGGCCTACCAAACAGGTGTAAGCATGCTGCAAGAACAGTTTTTGTTTTTTTGTTTTTTTGTATACATTGAACAGCCAATACACTGTTCTTGCAGCATGCTTACACCTGTTTGGTAGGCCTCGTATTATACATTTGTATTATTTGAGCCTGTGACTAGCTTAGCGCACCGACATTTTTTCTTTTCCCTAGTATATATTTGTGTCTGATAAAATGTAAAGTCCCTTTGAAAAAATCAGGTAGTTATTAAAGCTTTTTAACAAATAAACTGTAAGATACAGTAGTTATTTAAAAAAAGGCTCACCAAAATTGCCAATCTGGGCAAGTGTTTTGTTTTTTTTCTTTTGCTCTCAGATTTCATTCTTTCATTGGAGCTTAATGATTAGAATTCATCATCCTTGAGCGAATTCATACATCCCTCCCCCTACTCCCTCCCAATCCCATTTTTCCCCCACCTCACCCCAATTGCAAAGACCCTACAATTTTAGTATCATTTTATTACCTTCCGTGTTCTAACCAATCTACATGTCCAAAACAAAAAAAAAAAAGAAGAAGAATCCCCAAGCCTATATGTAGTATGGTCATGGTTGTCAGGAAAAAGGATCATCAATCAAATGTACATATTTATAGTAAGCAGGGTCATGGTGGTTTAAAGTAACCAGTTTTGGGATCGATCAACCATGCTTTTCATATTTTCTCAAAATCCTCCTTTAAACCATTGTATAATAAATGATGGATTTAGATTGATCCTATTTTTAACAATTGTCTTCCTAGCGTAAAAATATAATGTAGAGACTAAAGTAGAAACGTATTTATCTAGATGACTATTCTTGTCAACCAAACCCAAAATACACAATTTGGGTTCAACAGTCAAAACTGAGTCAATACATGACTCTATAATTTTGAAGACCTTAAACCAACATTCAGATATTCTGAGACATTCCTATATCATATGGATCCAATTGCCTACTTTTCAGCGCGGGCAGATATCACACAATCTTAAATTTGCTTTAAACAACTTACTTGGTATCAGATATATGCTCTATGCATTTATATAGAGTTGGGTCAATCTATGCGATTCAGAGACGGAAACTTTCTGCGTCAGACTCCGTAGCCCATTCTAGATTAGTAATTTCACCGACACCACCAATCCATTTACTTCTTAGGCATTCAAGTCTATCTAGCCCTCTCATATTATTCTACAATCTGTAAAAGATTCACCAATGAAGAACATGGATCCTCCAAAAATAATAAAAAATCATCAGCATAAAGAGCAACCTTCTCTACTTTCCAGCCCACTCTAAAACCCTTTATCCTGTCCGATATTCTAATATATTCAGCCAGCGGTTCAATAAATAGAGTAAAAAATGCTGGGGAAAGAGGGCAACTTTGGCAAGTTGCTCTACCCAGATCAATCCAATTTGATATAGCCTAGCCAGTATATAACCTAAGTTTGGGTTTCTTATATAGAATCTTGATCCAGTTAATAAAGCCTTGGCCAAAATTAATTTTTTCAAGGACTGCCCTTGGTTGCATCAAGAGAAACTACTACTCTATCAGCATTAGCATATCGCAGGTTTGTAACAAAGTAATTAATCTCCTTAGATTTGTGGCAGTTGATTTACCAGGCATAAAGCCTGTTTGATCAATATTTATAAATGTGTCTATAATTTTGTATAATCTGGTAGCTAGCACTTTTTCCAGAATCTTTATATCTGCTCCCAGTAATATCGGTCTATATGAATCACATAAGGCCAGGTCCTTTCCAGGTTTCAGAAGCACAATTAAATCAGCTTCATACATCAAATCTGGAAGAGAACCAGATTGAGCATAACTATTCTCAGTTATTTGTATTGTTATAATTTATGTTGGACTTGTATTCTCTCTGGACAGCAGAGCCAGCAATTTGCCTGCCTTATCCCTTTCTGAAAACTCCCTTGCCCTGATACTCAAGAAATTGAGTCAAAAGCCACCTGGTCCTTCATATAAAGTTTAAACATCCTTTCGGTTTGTAGCCATTATTCATAATTGGACTGAGTTGGACATAATATATACTTGTCTTTGGCTTTATTCACTTGATTTTCCCAGAGCCTTATCTCTTCCTATAGATTCTAGAATCTTCCTATAGATTCTAGGTCCTGATCCCAGGATCTGACCCTGACAGCTTACTTAGAAGTGCTAGTCTACAGGGAATGGTACCTGGAAATGGACTACTTGTGTCTGCTGGAAGGCAGCCTCTCCATGACACTGGAGTTGGCAGATCCCATAGTCCCAGCTGAAGCGCTGGCAATAGGACAGAGCGCCGCTGGCCTCTGCCCAGCACCTGCAACAGCTACAGGGATCCAGGGAGAAATGCGGCAGCTTGCCCATCTCCCCAACGGCAGCTCACTATTCCGGGAGCAGAGGAACTTGTCCTCCCTCCCCAGCAGCTGGCCGAACCAGAAGATCCCTTATCCCCAGCTGAAGCGCTGGCAACAGGGCAGAGCACCGCATGCGGCAGCTGGCCCATTACCCCAGCGGCAGCATGAGCACCAGGGAGGGGGTGCAGGTGGAATCACTCCCCAGCGGCTAAGTGTGCACCAGGGAGACGGTGAAGCCAGCCCATCTCCCCAGTGGCAGCCGTGATAGTCCGCATTGTTTAAAAAAGGATTAAAGATATACAGAAAGAAAGAAAAATATATTACCAGACATTTATACTTTGTTTACTCCTGAAACAAACAGGCGCTCACAATAATCTCAAAATACTTTTAAAAATGGGCAATGTTTTGACCTTGCTAGGTCTCTCCATCCTTGGGTGTTCCGTTCCCATATGTACTCCTCATTTCGACCATACCAGTTTTATGGCTCAAATAATTTGAAATGTAATACTCTCATCATCATTCACTCTGATTGTTTTGTGTCTACACATTACCCTTCCTGTTTGTTAAAATATATAGAATGAAATATTTAAAAATCGTATTTATACATGTTCCATCTTGCAGAAGCAACATCTGTTAGTGTCTCATATATGCCATACATATAATGTGAAAGATTACTCATTTGTCCGATCTGTATGAAAATTGTGCAAAAAAAACCCCATGAAAATGATACCTGAAAGCTACCGTAATATAGATCAACTCTTGTCTGTTCTAGCATAGCTCTGTTAATAACTCAATATGTACTGTGCCATATAGCATATTCCTGTGAGGACCCCCTTGAAGCAGTAATATGAACCCATTTGTATTCTTTTCCTATGTTGCATTTCCCTCTACATCCAACACATTTTTTGTGGTGGAAATTACATTGCAGGCATCTTACACTAGGGAATAGTGTTTAGTGCAGATAAGTTCAGTAAGAGAGATCCATCAATGGGGGATTCTCAAGTTAGGCATACAAATTAATATTTAAGTTATCTTTTTTTCCCCTCTCCCTGTGATTCCCTGTATATCATAACATGCTGAACATATATCAGATGTCCCAAGGATGAAACCCTTAATCCTTGCAATGATAATATTTTCCCACCAACAAAAGTAAATATATACGGTAAACTGACATTATGAATGGCCTTGGCTAATAAGGAGCTTTAAACAAAGTGAAAATATTTAGGGTATTCAGAAGGTGATGTGGTTTTGGAATATTATTTTGCTTGAGTTAAACAGTGAATTTGTTTACTCCTGGACTCAAACAAACCTAAACTACCTCCAGTAGACAGAAAAGATGTACATATACTTTATGTTGGTTTAAATTGTCTTGGGAAATAGTGAAATCTTCATTGTGAAGTGAGCTTAGTGGATTGTTTGTTTTTGCCTTGTAGGCGAAAAAGCCTTCATCATTCAATGTCTCGGGATAATTCAGAGGTCAACCAGCTGCGGGAATTGGTTTCCAGATTCTCTAGCACGTCCCCATTTCGCTATTTAGATGTTATTACAACTCTAGGAACAGGAGGATTTGGACGTGTTGAACTGGTAAGACTGGCAGTTATTATTGGAGGGGGATTCGGGATATTGTAGTTTTATTTCCCTATGCGAAATAACTGGGATAATCTCAGTCAAGTCAAGACACATATCCAACATAAATACTGATAAAATAAGGGAACATTCCGGAATATAGCATAATACTCTAGTTATAAGGCCAGCATCAAAAATGTGAATTATGGATTTATTTTGTTTCCTTTTCAAGTATGAAGCCATACAGTATTGCTTCAGACTTGATAAAAACTTGATAAATAGCTAAGGAAATCTGCTGAATTGTAGTCCAATCAATAATGGATTATTGCAACCTGTAATAGTTTTATGTGAGAGAAGGAAAAACCTAAATTAACAAAGAATACTTTCACTCTAAAAAGTCTAAATGAAGTAAGGGGAGTATAATGAGCAGGAAGGAGTGAGATAATTAAAAGAACAGCAAAAAGAGAACAAGCCCAACTTCCTACTTGACTTGCACATTTGGATTTGTACAAATCTCCGAAAACGAGGCCATACCCCACACAAAGCAAAAAGCTCAGAATTTTCATCTGAAATTCGTGCGCACGTTCTCACAATGTGAGAGAACATCACAGGAAGCCGAGAACCTCCGCAAAATATGGCGAAGCTTCTGGTGACATCCCCTCCCCGATTGGAAGATAAAGGGAGAGGATGTCACCGGAAGCTCAGTCATTTTGCCCCAAGATAACCTTGTGTTAACTTCCTCCAAAATGGAGGTGCTTTTGGTGATTAGAGGATTAGGGGAAAGCACATCACCAGAAGCTCCACCACTTTGGTAGAAGTTTGTCGGGAGATTATGTCTGCAAATATGAGAAAGACAGTCAACAAAAATGAGAGAGTGAGAGTAAGAAAGTGAGTAAAAGTGGGCGCTGGACAAAAATTTAATTTCCAAATTTAAATGCCCACTGATTTTCGTCTGAAATGAATGGACAGGAAACGGAATTTCTTGATCAAAAATATATGGGCCAAAAAAGCATTGA
Source organism: Spea multiplicata (assembly GCA_009364415.1). Lineage (NCBI taxonomy): Eukaryota > Metazoa > Chordata > Amphibia > Anura > Pelobatidae > Spea > Spea multiplicata. Next base: position 36,867 of record VKOC01017713.1, on the reverse strand, counting down.
AAAACGTTTTTGGCCAATTTGCATTTGTCTACTTCCTACAGAAAACATACATATTAAGCAACAGTCAAATGATAACGTCCCCAGGAATAGCCCATAAAATAGCCGGGGCAGAGTTCCAGAGCTGTGGATGGGTAAACCCCGTTTCAAAGAAACCACCAGCACAGTATAATCCTAAAAGGTTTTTCTGGTCACCCTGTGCCCCCAATGAACACAGGGTGACTTAGACATAAGAGGGGACTGGGCAGGCATGCAAGGAGTCTCCCCATGAATCCGTTCTGGCCCCCCTCCCAAACTGACGCCTACCCCATGTGTCCTCTGCCTCAGGGGATTACCATATGTCAAAATCTTATCTTGGGTCAATGGTTTTAGCTATGCAACATGCTGACCTTGTTTTTTTTGTATATCGCAATGTGAATATAAGATACCACCTTTCTTCAATATAGTGTAAGCTACGTGACGGAGATTTAAAAAAAAATGTTGCTTCTTTCCAAAATATTTGAGAAAATTGTTTTGTAGAGGAGATGTATAGTTGAAAATAATCCCTTCCAACAGACGCTCTAATGCAACTTAGAAAGAGTGGGATTCCAAAGCAATCTTTGCTCAAGGAACATTGGAAATTAAGGGCTCTTTTACATTTTATTTAGGTGAAACTGAAAGATGAAGACATGACTTTTGCACTAAAGTGTATTAAGAAGAAACATATTGTAGACACTCATCAACAGGAACACGTATATTGGGAAAAGAACATTTTACAGCAGATTAACTGTCCATTCATCATCAGGTAAGTAATCCCAGGCAATCATTCCATGGCCAGTCCCACCAGCTCATTCCACGTACGATTCAAAACTCAAATAATGACTTTACTGAATATCAGAAAAGAGATTACCGGGTGCTAAAACCCTACTAGCTGATAAAACATAACATTTTAAGATACAACTAAAGTAGAGATCAATACATCACATGAAAGGGGCAATTTGTTTCTCCGTGACCTCAATCTGGACAAGGCATAATTGTATCTCTAATCCTTCATAGCTGCAGCTACAGACCCTATAACCTCAGGTACAGACTCTTGTCCAACAGTCCTGTGTAACCTCTCCTGTGTATCTGTTCAATATCTGCAACCTGCCTCTGTATATCTTATTCCCTACGTAAACCTAATATATCAAGAGGGGCAAATAAAAAAAAAGAGGGACGAATTAAAAAGGTATCATCAAAGGATTTAGTTGAGAGATTCACAAACAACCATTTTTAATTAGTCACTCTAGTAATTCAATTAGCACAGTTCATTTTCATTCATTTTCACACTATTCACCCCAGCAATACTTCCATGCATATTCCATACATCGTTTGATCTACAGTGGGGCAAAAAAGTATTTAGTCAGCCAATTGTGCAAGTTCTCCCACTTAACAAGATGAGAGAGACCTCTAATTTTCACCATAGGTATACTTCAACTATGAGAGACAGAATGGGGGGAAAGAATACAGGAAATCACATTGTAGGATTTCTAATGAATTCATTGGTAAATAAGTATTTGGTCACCTACAAACAAGCAAGATATCTGCCTCTCACAGACCTGTAACATCTTCTTTAAAAGTCTCCTCTGTCCTCCACTCGTTACCTGTATGAACTTGTTATCAGTATAAAAGACACCTGTTCACAACCTCAAACGGTCACACTCCAAAACCCACTATGACCAAGACCAAAGAGCTGTTGAAGGACACCAGGAACAACACTGTAGACCAGCACCAGGCTGGGAAGACTGAATCTGCAATAGGCAAACAGTACCCTTTGATATTAGGAGTTATAGTTAGAGCTCCATTTAACAGTACCCTTAGCAAATACCACAACCCTTCCTTAAAATTTCTAGAAATCACTATTGGCGGATGACATGCGGTGGTACTTTCATGATTCCTAAATACTATGAAAAGAAGAACCGCCTGTATAGATTTTCTCACTTTTCCAACTCTTCCGTATTTAGTGTAATTTCATGTCAGACTGCATTGTAACAAACTACCAAACATATGTCATTTTCCCAGACACAAGTGTTGGGAAAGAATTCATGGCAGAGTAATTCATTTTCAGCCTGTGCAGATGCTTGTACAATAGACATCCTTAATAATTATGAGACTGTACAGTAAATACACAAGCCTGCTTATGCATACGCTAGGCTCAGTGGGAAATGAATGACTTTAAAACAGGACTTTGCCGTTTACTTTTGCTGAATCTTGGCAGCTTAATGCGGGTGGCAGATGTTAAGGGTTTTTTTTGTGCTTCTGTTTTAGGCTCTACAGAACTTTCAGGGATGCCAAGTATGTTTACATGCTGCTGGAGGTATGTCTTGGGGGAGAGCTCTGGACTATTCTCAGAGACACGTGAGTTATTAACTTGAAAAAATACTTTATCTACTGTTTCTTAACAATGCTAGTGGTTTGGTAGTCTAAATTCAAGAGTATGCACAGCTGATGTGTGACTGCTTCTTATAAAGAAATCAGTGTACATTATAAAAAAATAAACACTGTTAAAAAGGTTCACATGTCTGGCATCCTTTAGTTTTCTTAGACTAACATAATGGGAAATCGTATACAATAGTTTATTGACGTTTTACAACATCCAAGGGGTCTTAGTGTTGTGAGAGGGAGTTCAGGAAGCAGAGGGGTACATAGCAGTAGGTATCTACTACAGAAACAAAGATAAATATAAGCTATACCTGTAGGATCCATGTTTAGTGCTGGTGGTACAGGTATGTAGGTGGATCCAGGAGACAACCAATTATGGCAAACAGGAGCGAAGGACAGGTAAACAGGCAAACACAAAACAAGAAAAGTACCGGCTAGTACCGGTTCTAGTATCTGACACTAATGCAAATATCTGATGATTTTGTTTATCATATGGCTGGAAGATGTAAGCCTGATGCCACTTCAAATTAGGCAAGCCCTAAAACCTACCCTTAACTAAACAACAGAACACCAAAATCTTAACAGGGGAAACAGACCTAGGTCCTTGCCAGTAGCAGGTAGGAAACAGAGGAGCAGGGTGGGGCAGGTTAAATACAAGCAACAGAGAAACACAAAATAAGGCACGGACATAGAGGCAACTGAATGAACACCACCGAGGCATCACGCCAGACATGGAACCCAATGAAAGCCAACAGTAACCAGCAAAGATCACATGTTCTTCTGCGCACACACTGCAATGATGCATTACAAGCGATGTAGACCAGTGACTTGGTGGAGGCAGCCATTGTATGATTTATTTGTAATGAGGGTGCCAATATATCTAGTGCTTAATGTAAAAATTCACATTAATGTCTAAAATGAAAACAAAATAGTTAGAACTTGCCTACAACAAAACCACATACATGTTCCATTTTGTATCGTCAGTAGAAATTTGCAGTGACCGACTAGAATGACCATAAAAATAAATGATAACATGATTGGAACCCCACAGGCTCCAAGATTTTCTTAGACCATATAAGCTAATTGAAAAAAGTGAAGTCTTCTAGTTTTTAAGCATTACGGTTAGTCTCAGTGACGGCAAAATCACCTTAAACTTTAACAATAAGGAGCAGGAGTTAATGCGCTGAGTGTACATGATGACAGATTACCTGTTCAGCTGACTGGCTCCAGATGGTAAATAATGCCATTACAACAGATGCATACAATATGATTTATATTATTATATTATACACCCAAGCATGGATGCAGATCATTTTCTGGAAAAACTACACTTTCATTGCAGAAAAAATGAAGAAAAGCAATAATGACGGTTTGTGATTCAATAATTGTTAGCTTTAATTAGGTGCTCCCTCATAACCTCAGCCTCTTATAAGGTATCAGTATTGGAAGATACAAATGCCGGTATATTGCAGATGACATTAAAAACTTATCATTATTTATTTAATTTGGCAAATTCAAGTATTTTGAAGTGGCTTGGCAATTATTCCTGCCTTTGACTATTTTTCTGATTACAAATTTTCTGCCTATAAAAGCCTTTAGATAGGCAAGGGCCCCATCCCATGACCTTAGCCTTCCCTGTCCTATGGAGGCAATTAGGACACTAGAAAAAGAACAGGAGTGTGTACAGGATTACATACACATCCTACTGTACAACCAGTAGCCATTTTATTATTCATCACCATTGGGCACAAAGGACTTTTTTCGGCCTTTATCCATTTTGGATGGTCTCTTTTCTTGGACAGAAAGAGATGATTGATGGCTTTCAGGCTTTGATACCTGAAACGTTTAAATGTTAAAGTCCTAAGGACTCAATAACATCGAGCATTTCAGTGGATGTGCATTGCTATGCGAGTATTAGTATGCAGAAGCATACAACCTCAGGCAAGTCTAGTCAGTAGCCCACAGACTGACCACTCAACTTCTTTCTTAGTGAATAACTATGAACAATAAGCTGTTTAGGGGGCCTTACTCCCATGTATCAACCAAAGGGAGGGGTATCAGGACCGTTTGCAAAAGAGTTGTGGTTTTAACTTCTTGACGTTATTGTTTTGAATAATTCAAAGTATCAATATATTGTTTGATGCATATTTAAAAAAAACTAACATCTGAGGCAGAATATTATTTATGTAACATTTGTTATTTATGTAACATTTGTACTGTCTGTCAATGCATGTAAGTGCATCAAGGGTTCCCATCAATGGGAATGGTTTAAAGATCAATTTAGTGAGTTTTAAATGTGCAATGCAAATGTCTGTTCCTCAGATTAACAGTATAACAAAACTCTAGATAAGGAAGATAACTAATTGTTCCACTGATACATGTACTTATATAGGTGCATTGACTACTTATTTCTCAATGAGCATATGAACAAATGAACATACGTTATATGGGTCATAAAAACCACGGGAAGGTAGTCAGATCTGCTGGACACCAAACCGTTGATCTAGCCTGTAGACCTCACATTTTATTAGTTAAAAATAGGTATTCATTATCTGTAAACTACTTAAACACTGAGCTGGGAGACATTTCACACCAGCATAGTTGCCCAATGGTCAGCACAGCATTGAAAGAGGCATTCATGTGCATGCAGTGTGGGTATGGTGTGACACGATGAGTCCATGCAATGTGGGTGGTACATAATTCATTCAAACTTGCAAGGTTTTGATCTTAGGTCTTGAAGAGATTAAGATGTATTTTTTTTAATTCTATGTTATACACAAGGGGCTCCTTCGAGGAAGGCACCGCTAGATTCTGCATTGGCTGTGTTCTCGAGGCCTTTGATTACCTGCACAATCGAGGAATTGTCTACAGAGACCTCAAACCTGAAAACCTTCTTCTGGATTCTGAAGGATATATAAAGATGGTTGGTTTTTGAAAAGTCTTACTTTAAAAAAAAGGTTATTGCAGGAGACAATGAATCTTAATTCTACATTCCAAAGCCTGTATTCTCCGTAGAGAACAAGCTTAATATCTCCATCATTAAGAATGTGTTTCGAGACACCTAAGGTTATGTTTACTTAGCAACGCTTTTAAGACAATTTGCGGGAATATTGCTTCTGCATCTTTGAAGCTATTTAAATAGTTGATAAGCTCTAGCCTGAAAGGTTGTTTATCTTCAAGCTTGGAAGAATTTTCTGAAAACTGCATAATTACAAAATGTTGTGTTATGTTTCAGATTTTTCTTATACCAACAAAAACAAAGATATTTTGATTAAAAATACAAATTTTAATCAATGGAAAACGCACAGAGATGGTGTTATACATGAAAAAACCTTTATATTTTCTCATAAACAAACAGCAGGCAAATGGATTGATAAAATTATGTGTATCTGAAGTTTTTTTGTTTAAATTTGTATAAATTGAACATACACATTGAGAGGGGAAGTTTTACTCACTGAGAGGGTATTTAATGCCTTCAAGCAGAAAGGATAAAAGTTAAAGCAATGAAGGAATTAAAACATACATGGCTTGCCATAAACCAGACCTTAATACAAGTCAAGAAGAATGAGCTAGGTTTGAGGGTTTTTTTTTTTACAGAAGGATGAAGTTGTCATACTAGGTGTTACAAATGTTTTTTATCTGCTTTCAAGTTATTTGTAAGCGGAGCCTTTTCGATCACTTTTACATTCTTTGTGTGTATTAGAGACCTAATCTGCTCTGCCTCGCCAACATTATTTCCTACTGAAATAAGTAATTTTTTGTAGGTGGACTTCGGGTTTGCTAAAAAGATTGGGGCAGGAAAGAAAACTTGGACGTTCTGTGGAACCCCTGAATATGTGGCCCCCGAAATTATCATGAACAGAGGGCATGACTTTGGGGCAGATTACTGGTCTCTTGGAATACTCATCTACGAGCTACTGACAGGAAGGTGAGCTTCCTTATTTATGTCACAAACAATTATTTGTCAGGCAATGGCATATTCTGACTGCTACCCTAGGCCTGACCCAGGGTGGTGCACCAGCCATCCCGAGACACCCTAGACTTACCTCCACAGCAACTATTCTCTATGCTGAGCGCTCCTTGTCTTACTTCCTCAAAGCCGAGTAAGATTGATATGGAAGCTGAGCTCGCACAGACCTACGTAATGTAACTGGGTCAGTTACAGGAGGAAGATCTCTGACCTTCCCAAGCAGCCCATAGAGCAGTGGTTATTCTCCAGTTATGATGCAGATGAGCTGCTGTCCTTCGAGCTATTATCCTAGGCCAGAATACACCACTGTTGTGAGGTTTAACACTTCTATTTTACCATGTACTAGAATTGACTCATAACAAGACAGTAGCACACAAAGAAGGTGAAATTACATTACTGAAATAATGGAATCACTATTCTAATTATTGTTAATACATTGTTAAGGATTTCTTAACAGTTTTGTTAATGTTCAAAAATGTTGTGTGTGACTGCAATTTAGGGTTGGCATGTCATTAACAAATAGGACTATATGTATAGACATACATTAGATCACTCTGGCAATGCTACGGTCTACTGTATGTATTACAATGAATGTTAACCCCTCTATTACCAGGCATGAGGAGATTCCGAGAATTAACTCCAGACATTATAGATACTGTCACACAAACACAGTCACATACATATAGTCAAACACACATGTCTGGTGCTGCCTGCAGCTTATACTGAGCTTGGTGTGAAGGAGGGATTCAGCCTACCAGGAGAGGCTTCTGAACTCTCAGGCAATCGGAAAGTTGAGAAGTCACTCCTGATTGGCTGAGACCACCTTTACTCAGGCTTCTCAGTACCTTGGCCTTTGAATATCCTAGTTTCTGTCTGACTTGTCAACCATCTGTATACAGAACCCTCATATAATTACTTACATATTCATCTTTAGTCATGACTATTAACAGAACATAACATTTGGTGTAAAGGCGGACATAATTTAATTTTTTTTTAAAATATATATATATACTTTAAACTGTGCAAAGTTGGTTTCCTCCTTTGCGTTAGAAGTGTTAAATATTAGGTAAAATGAAAGAGCTAATATGTTTCATTAAATAATCAGATGTTGGTACTCACACATTCAGATTACCTATAAATCTATTTCCTTAGCCCTCCATTTTCCGGAACAGATCCCATCAAAATTTATAACATGGTGTTGAAAGGAATTGAGAAGGTAGACTTCCCACATCGCGTCGGACGGCGGTCTGAGGACCTCATCCGTAGGCTGTGCAGGTAATTGTGGCTAAATTGCATGTTCTGAGTCTGGAAAGATAGCATACTCAGGGGAAATGTAAGAGGAGCTTCTTCGCTGAAAGGTTAATGGTTCTTTCAAAGACTATCCCCGAGGAAGTGGTAAGGACAAATCCAGCCAAGAGATATAAATGCTTCACAAAGACAATGATCGCTGGGCTGCTTCTCAAAAATATAAAAACTTGATGCTGTGACTGAGAAGACAAAAATAGAAATTACATTGTAAATAATAAAGCGCTATCATTATAATTAAAACCAGTTAGCTCAGCTCTCCAACACTTATATTACACTACAAAATACAAAAGTAGCTACCACCACCAGAGGGGAAAATTGAGGCCCTGCTTGGGAGTGTGAAAAGCTATCTTCCTTTTGCTACGAGACTGGAAAGACTACCTGATTAGATCCACCAGATCTAATAAAGTTGGTCAATGTACACTCTGATGTCAGTGGGTCCAATGCAGATTATCTTCCATTGAGTTTAATGGGGCCTATTCAAGTCTATAGAGGATAGCTTTCAAACAATGGTGGCCCCTGGTACACAAATACATATAATATCCCCATTTCACCTGAGTATATATGGGGAATATAACGCCCGGGTTTATTACCACCCAGCATCCCCCTGGTTAAGAGGGGGATGCATGTGTAACATCCAATTGAAAATTAAGTTGAATCCCCCTACAAACACTCAAACAAAGATGTAATAAATATAAGTCAATTATTAATCTCCAAGGACAACAGCTGGCACCCAATACAATGGGATTCCTCTTGAGTAAACCAGTTTCAAGGAATTACACGAGGAGCAAAACCCAAATGTCCAGGAACTCCCAATACATCAAAGGGCTATCTCCCTACCAGGTGGGAACAATAAACAGGAGATACAATCTACAACTCCTACAACAAAAGGACTACAGGAGATAGTATCTGAGCTGGAAACAATCATGTGTTTGTCCTACAACAAAAGGATTGCAGGAGACAGTATCAACATTCCTGAGACCCACCCTGAATTTGCCCTCAACTTCACTGTGGGGGCAATCTAACTTCTTGGACAAGAGCGGTCTCTACAGGCAGCTGGTGCAGGTACAAGATTGTGCCTTCCTAAGGATGAGTGGACAATAACTCAGAAGATGATTGGCTGGGACTGTTTGGGCATGGTGGCTATAAAGGTGTTGTGTGAGCAACAGAGGACAGAGAGAAGGAGTGGAGACACAGAAAGAAACAGAAAGAAAGAAGGATAACATCAAGGTGACAGGGACACCCCATCCTTACATGCACACATAGAGTCACTAGCATAGTGTAGTTAGAGTCATAGAGCCTTGTATTTCAGACGCTTCTCTTTATACTCATATATATGTATTTGTTATTTTAATAAACCCATTGTTTTAAGCCACTGGTGTAAGTGGAGTTTCATACGACGAGGAATCGGTAGTAGTTAAAGGAAAGCCAGACGGGTGAAGGTATAAATCCCGGGATTTAAAAGGGCTTTTCTACAAAAGTACTCAAACATGCAAAGGTACAAAATAAGGTTGATCTTTTAATTCAGCTTTTTATTTGATAGCTAAAAAAACATGTTTAAAGCAAAACTCACAATATTATAAATATGATTACATTTTAGGGAGTGAGTTACGCTGATAAGTGCTTTTTTTCAATTGACACAGTTAATGCTTTCCGTGCAAACACTGGCAGCTGGTGTCGATTGAACCATGTCAGTAGCCATAAACTAGGGAAATGAGCAAAAATATTTATAAAACGTGTGCAGGATCCAAAACAGTATCCTTATACCAACTGTCTGTCTATTCATGTGTATATGTGGATATGTATACAAATCACAACTCCCATCATCCTCATTAAAATACAACAGCAAATGGAGAGCAATACTCGTATGCTTCCTGTATTTAATGAAATTGAAACACACTGTTGTCCTTATCTCTGAACAAGCCTAACAAAGTCACTATGGGAAACACAAAAGCAAAATATATTTATAAAGCATTCTACCTTAATGCATTTCAAGCTTCACATCACTTTTAATGCATTTTGCCATCCTATTGTTGGTAGCACAATTATTTACTCTGTGTACCTTGATTCTTTGTAACAAAACCTTTTTATTATAATAAAAACTTGAAACATTTCAGTGACCGTAAAGGAACACTAAACCATGATTTTTCTTTATTGAAAGCATGGACATTCAAACCACCATTTCTCCATCTGAACTGTATGCGTTGTTTAAGAGGGATGCATTACCTGCCCCTGATAAATCCACTAAAGAAGATTCATATTAAAGTAAAGATTGGTTAATTACAACAGGTCCTTCCCTTCCCTTGGCAATACAGTGAAGGTGTCTGCCAGTGTATGTGGATGAATTTCCAAACCTTTCAATTAAAAGAACATTTTTATTCCAAAATATATAAATATATTCCTATTGACATTTCCAGTTTTGACTTTTTCATTGTTTTCTTTACCCAGTCAATGTATTGGCAGTTAAAAGTCCTTGGAAACCTAGAGATAACTTTTAATGTGGCATTCATTAGTATTGTAACATTAGCTGAATTTAAATCACAATTTTTAGCATCTATTTTAGGCTATCGTTAAAGCGGTTCATTGTACAATTAATATTCCTAAACAGTACTTAAGGAGAGGTTGGCTCCAGACACAGCGTAGCAAATATGAGTCACTGCAGAATATGTAATAAGTAATCAATGCACAAAGATGAAATTATTTTTCATGGGAATTAAAACTTATACTGCAAAAAATGTCAGTATGAGTCACCAGCCCATATCCACTCAAATAAGTCTTTATATTACCGGTATTCTGTACACAAATTTAAACAAAGGACTTGGGATTTGCTAATTACCGCAAAATTGGCCTTGGGAATGTATCCATTAATATGAAGATATTACTAGACATGTAAACAGCAGTTAGCAAGGCATCACAAGAGACTGTTAATGAAACAATAAAGAACCACGAAGAACCTGTACTAAAAGAATCAGCTTTCATAATCTTCAAAGTGTGTTATGAGTGTCATTCACAGGATACAGAAACACAGAGGAATACAACTTGAATGCATTTGAGGTGCTCTGGGTTGTTTTTTTTTTTAATTGCACTTGAAGGAAAGACAACACACATGCTTTCAAGAGGTTGCTATGCCTTGAGTTGCAGGTATGGTGTTACCGTAGATTGCAAAAACTCAAGGCCATTCTGCACAGCTTGGACAAATCAAAGGTTTAATCGACTAATGTGGAAGTTGTTTGGCTGAACATAGTAACTGCTGTTAATGAATACACTTTTGGAGTTACCAAAGCTCCTCTGTGTCCTGAAGTACTATTCATACAGGTTTGAAAAACAGAGATCAGATGTACTGTTGAGAAACTGTGGCCAACGTCACAGTCTTGGTTGCTTGAACACCATTCCTCGAGTGTACTCAATGACCTCAATCTCGAGGACTTCGATTACTGAAAACTGTGAAATTCTTCACAACAATATCAATTCAAAATCTATGTAGAATGGGATACATAAATGCAAACTATTAATTTTAGGAGGCCACATCACTCATTCTAATTACTCTTTCCCTTTATGACAGCAAGCCTAGCTCCATTCTGCCTTTTAGGCAATTTACCTGCTGATTTTAGAGCTATACTGTACATGTGATGTAACTGCTGGCTCTATCATAAAATCAAAATGAGTGCTTGGCTGTGCAGAAAAAAATAAAATGAAAAAAGGGACTGAAAAGCTTTTTCTATCAGACTTTTCAGTCCCTTTCCCAGAGATAGAAAACACAGAGGTTGTTTACAAATGTCCAAGGATGCATATTGAGTATAGACATTGAACAGAAGGCAATGCAAGCAATTACACTGAATGGAACTAAAATAATTACATTAGACAAAGGGTATCTTTTTAGAGAAATTAATAAAACTAGAGATTTGCAATAAGCCTTAAATTCTACAATATCTTTATATTAACACCAAGACCAGCAGAATTGTTGAAGAAATCATTTTTGTTGTTGCATATACTATTTTCAATATTCTAAATAAAGTATTCATTAATATTGTAAAGCTACTGGACTTTAAAGCAGTGGAAACATGTTCTCTGGAGTGATGGACCATATTTAACTATCTGGAAGTCTGATGGACAAATGTGGGGTTGATGGATGAACAATACCTACCAGAATGAATATTGCCTACTCTAAAGATTGGTGGAGGGAGAGATAATGGTCAGGGGATGTTTTTTATGGTTTTGGTTAGGCCTCTTGGTACCAGTGAAGGGTGATGTTAATGCTACAGCATACAAAGAAATTTTAGACAATTTACGTGTCCAACTTCTGCCAGTTTGGTGAAGGCCCTTTCCTGTTCCTGGATGACTGTGCCACTGTGCATTAAGCAAGGCCAATAAAGACATGTCCAAGTTTGTTATGGAAGAGCTCAAGTGACCTTATTATCCAGCACCAGTACTTGAAGTCACAAAACCTCTTCTGGCTCAATGGGCACACATTCCCATAGACACACTCAAGAAACTCCATATTAATGCACATGATTTTTGAATGGGACATTGAAAAAGCTCATATAGGTGGGATGGTCATATAGTATAGATTACTCTTAGAAGGTACATATATCATACATAAGGGTGTTTAAAGCTGCAGTTCCTTGATGAGATGAGGTTGATTATTCAATATAAATTAGATCTGCAATGCAAGGAATTCACTCCTCTTTCGTGTACATATGAAAACTACTTAAAAATAACATGAAAGTGAAATCCACATAATGTGCAATTGTTCCAGCTTTCACATAATAACAAAGAAAGTTGGTTATTCTATAAATTAATCTTTCTGTAAACTACTTTCAGGTTCTGTAGCCAAGGCATATCATTTCTATCTTGCTACACTAGGTTAATATAAAATGTGGTTCTCTTATTGTGCCAATGTCTCAGATTCATCTTCCATTAGTACTTTCTGTCCCAGAAAGATGAGCTGGCCATTGCAATGTGATGCCCAACTCCAGGGTTGGATTTCACACACACCAATAGGGCAACATGTTCCTAGGGGTTCAGCTGGTGGCCTTTAACATTCCTACATCGACTAATTGCACCTATCTCTGTGCCTAGCACAAAAAAGATTTATACTAGAATATATAGTGCAAACATCATGGTCCTAAAATTGATATACTTTGGAAAAGTGACTGAATCAACACAGAGTATGATGTAGTATCTCAAAGCTGTCAAGACCTCAGTGTGCTCTTCAGACACTCAAAAGTGCATGAGACTCCCATAGAACTATACATTGGTATGGCTTACATATATTCTATTATTTCTGTTTAGTTTGGAAAGAGTTTTTTTTTCATTTACTGGTACTTTTATACGTTTTCTTTTGTATGCATTTTTGCATAAAAAGCACTGTAACATTTTACTTAGATTAAATATTAAATTCATCAGCTCTGTCTTTGCTTTCTAATTTTACACAGCTCGGAGAAGGACCTTTATCCCATGTTACCAGGGTTTGACGCAGAGATTGCCGGTTTAGCGCTGCTCCTCCGGTTGTCCGGGTCAAGACCCAAATCCTCTGGGTCGCGGGAGCAGGGTCTTGGCACGCCCCACTCCCCACCCATTTTGCCTTTAAATGGGAGTGTTTCCCACTGCCGTCAGCGGGTATGCCCCCGACGTCAGCCCAAACTCCCTTGACGTCAGTGGGACCACCGTCAGCGGGACTGCCCACCAACGTCAGCGGGACCGCCCGCTGATGTCAGTGTGCAATCCTGGCCATGTCCCGCAAGGGAAGGCTCCGGGTAGCCAGAGCCCAGAAGTTCCCAGGTATGGTAATTGGATTATCGAAGCAATTTTTTTAGTACATTCGCCATAATTGTTAAAAAGTATATTGGTGGTTACCAAAGCCACCCAAGGGTTTTATATCCTAAAAAATAACTTGGTGGTGCTGGCGTTTTACACTGGGAATATGGGGTAGCCAGTTTGGGCTGGCTGTTGCTTTGTGCCCTGCAGGGAATGCACTGGAAGTCTGGTTGGCATTAACCCTTTCACGCGCACGTCACAGGCTGGTCCATAGCCTCTTTAAATAAATATTATTACCCATCGATTGGGTAATTATAACATTATTATGCTTCCAATTCAGTTAATTCTAAGAGTGTGATCCAAAAAGCACTTGCAGTCCCACTGGGAGAAAGGTCATATATAAATACTAGTTGTCATGCTATATAGAGTCGTTTTCTCCCTTATTTCTACATATCTGCAGATGGCAGCACTGATGCAAATTCTCTTATTTCAACACTAAATTATGTTATTTAAAATGTACCCCTTGTACAGAGAACACACAGAATAACCTCACCAGTAAATATCTGCTACTAAATATTTTTATGTCACTTTTTTCCAGAATTAATCCAGCAGAACGACTTGGAAATCGGAAAAATGGCATCAGTGACATTAGAAAACACAAGTAAGCGTGTTATCAAAATTTGCTCAATCAATCTTTAAGAGTTTGGTAACATTCTAAATAATGACATTTCTGGTATATTTCATGCAGCGGAGTATTTAAAATATGGTTAAAATATGATAGGAAGCACATGCACGAGTAAGCAAGTGCAATGTAAACTCATTTCAGTGAAAGGGTGGATTTCACCAATGCGCACAACAGTTTCCAATTCAGTAGAATGTTAATGGAATATTATTCTAATAGCATAATCATGATTATAACCTGAGAGCACCCCATTTAATTCCCTTTGTCTTTAAAATAAGATGCTGAACAATAACGGCAGTCACCTCATAATTGTCCATCAGACTATTAAATCACCCCCACCAACATTTAAGGTGTCCAAGTTGGTATTGGGTTACCCCAGAGGCAAGGAAGGGCAGGTGCATGGTTGAGGTCAAAGGCATGCCTGCCCTGGCCACCTTGCGCAAATTGCCACCTTGTCGTACTCGCCTTTAGAATGTTATGAGGTGGCTACGTGGAAGCTACAAGTTTCTGGTGCAACAGCACAGTCCTCTGTTGATTTTATAGCTCTTCAGGCTGGTCAAGGGAAATCAGACTATACCCTAGCCGGCACATGACCCCACTGCCTGCAAAAGCAGTACAGTATCCAACAAAATTTTATACAGACACTTGCAAACTAAATGATGTATGGATAACAAAATATATTACATATATGTGTAATATACCTGTTGTTCTGTTATTATTTGGGATTATAGTTTAAAGTAAAGGCAATATTAAATTATTGAGTCCTTACTACTTTCCTGCTATTATTTTGCACATGAATGCCTCTGCTCAGGAATTTCTGTTTGATAGACAGATACCAACATTTATCATAATTGACCTCCAAATGTTGTCAATGGCATCTAACATGATATAAATCATATAAATTAGTTTTGGAATAATTCAGCTTCAATATCAAACCTAACATTATAGCGTTAAATAATGCATAGACAAAGCTGTACTGGTGGTTTTTGCAGAAAATGAAACTGATAACATTACAAAACAGAATAAGTAAATTATACTGAATGAACAAAACCAACTGTACATAGGAAGTTAATACAATGTTGTCTTACAGGTGGTTCCAAGGATTTAATTGGGAGGGCTTGCGAAATCGCAAACTGATCTCGCCACTGAAAAGAGAGGTGGGTGTTTGTCTTGCTTTATTAGAAATAGTCTCTGAAACATTTTGTTTCCTAGATTTAAAGTATCATTTTCTATATTGAATGAAAGCTATATTGTATATGAGATCTAATGAATCATTTGCTCTCAGTAGTAACCAATGAATCTTGATTAATCTTGGAAATCATTAGGACACATACGGCAAAAGCCTAAACATATAATTACCATATTTAATGAGTGATGGCCTGCAGACAATTGGCTTCCATTTATTGCTGTCATATCATAACTGCTGTCATGTAAGTGGCATGTAACTGGTGGTAAATAGCATACATACAGTATGTCTGTTTAGAGAGTACACCTTAAGATGGATAATACAGTGTTTTTCAGACAGATGTTGTTGCTAAACCACTCATAGCCTGGAAGGTCAGAGTAATGCAAAGATCATCATAAAGTTGCCGTGACCACTTATCTTTTCTCATGCAGATCAAAGGGATCACAGATCACAGTTACTTTGACTCTTTCTTACCTGAAGCTGAAGACCCACCAGATGAACTTTCAGGATGGGACAAAAACTTCTGAAGAGATATGCTGTGACTATTTTGCTACTCTGATATCCCTGTTTACAACATACAGTGGAACTAGATCTGAGAACAGCAAAAACTTACAGCACCAGTTGAACAACTCATATTTCAAACAAATCCAGCATTAGTAAGACTACATGAAGAATGAGCTTAGCAAAAAGAACATAGATATTTTTCATCTCAGACTAGAGTAAACATTTCATGGTGGCATCATAAGACATACCAACATCGTTTCTTCCCACATCATTTAATATGATTACCCAGTGATGCTTCTAGAAATGCACTGCCATATAAAAGGCAGCCATTTTGTTAAGTAATGCTAGAAGAGTATTTCTCAGGAGTGCTTTTTAACCTCACTTTTACACATACAAACCATTAGGATACATTAAATATTGCTTATTTGCCTCTTCTGCTTTTAGTATGAGGAGCCCGTGCTTTAAACAACTTTGGTGATCTACAAATGCTAATGACCTTTTTTGAATGTATGTGAGTCATTTATAATTTCCACAAAATTTAAAGCCTATAATTTATAGGGAACTGACAACCGCTAACTTACCTTATACATAAACCTTACAGTATGGAGTAGTGATGACACACATCAGTTTTTGCATATATACTGTGCCATTTCAAGGTTTACATTTTGACCTGTGCCAATAATGGTGTGTTCTTATTCTAAGAGAACATTACTTGCTTCTTTTGGTTACCAATTGCATTTTCCATGTAAATGGGACCCTTGGCATATATCTGCTAAAACAATTTCAGGGTTTTTAATGAAAACTTTAGTTAGTTCCATATTGAATTTACTGTATGAGCAAAGTTACTATTGTTCTCTATCTTTTTTTACATCAACAGTTCAAAGGGCCCTCTAAGGGTGACTGGGTTCTTTTCAATTTTGTTGCGTTCATAGCCTATAGCCCATCATCATGGATGAGCAGAACCATCTGTTGATTTCAAGTAGAAACAAATGTTTTGTTTATTCTGCAGTCACAACACAACACGTGTCTCAGGTTTGTTTCATTGTGTGGTAGAAGTGTTTATGAATGTGCCTTTTCTAGATGGGGCTGAGGCACAGACTAATGCCTGTGTAATATGAAATATTGTGTACATAAAGGTCTGGTAAATGTCAGACATATATTTGCTTTAACTAAATCAATGTATCACAAAAATGGTTGTGTTTCATATTTTCCAAACAAAGGAGGTGTCATAGTCTTCAGTGTTGTGTAACAAACAGATTTGAAAGTATATGATAAATACTGTATAAACAATATTGCCCAGTATCCCATAAGAGCCAGCAGTTCTCTCTCAAAAAAACCCACCTCATTATATCTTTTGTTTAAACCTGGGGTGGGGAATGTCCGGCCCACGGACTGTATAAGGCCTGCAAAATCATTTGGTCTGGCCCGCAGGGCAAAAGGGGCAGCAGCCACCATCGTGGGGGTTGTAACTGTGACCACTCCCGCCACTCTAGGGGGCCCAGACAATCCTCGCGATCACTTCTGCAGGTGCCTGCTGCTTACCTGTGCCTTTCTTGTACACTGTTCGAGCAGCGTCTTCCCAGGGGATGCTGGAACCCAGAGTCACGTCACATTAGGTTACGTCACATGACCTTGATGCATTCCTGCTTCCCCTGGGCAGTAAAACAGAAGTTATTTGCATAGAGTGCAAGCAACCCAGAGGGAAGCAGCGGGCCTCTGCGGAAGTCTGTGAGCAGCACAGAGAGATCTCCCTTTCACGTAATGGGAGGGGGTGTATGAATGAGTATGTGTGATTGAGTGAATGAATGAGTATCTGTGGATGAGGGCATTAATGGGTATCTGTGAATGAGTGAATGAATATCTGAATGAATGGATATTTGTGAATGAGTATCTGTGGACGAGGGAATGAATGAGTATCTGTGGACGAGGGAATGAATGAGTATCTGTGAATGAGTGAATATTTGTGAATGGGTGAATTTATTAATATGTATGTGATAGTGTCACGAACTGGGTCCATACAGATGACTGAAAGGACCCAGTGCGCCCAAAGATTGTGTGCAGGAGTTACGGTGCAGTAGTGGAGTTGGACAGGGCCTGGTTGCAGGGTGACCGCACTCACCTGGGTGTTGAATATCTAGGGTTGTGCAGCCAAACACCAGTGCCCTGATATAGCAGCGGATGTAGTCCAGAACAAAGTAAAATCCTGCAGGCACCCTGGAACAGGCATGAGACATCACACAAGA
The DNA here is from genome assembly GCA_009364415.1 of Spea multiplicata. Classification (NCBI taxonomy): domain Eukaryota; kingdom Metazoa; phylum Chordata; class Amphibia; order Anura; family Pelobatidae; genus Spea; species Spea multiplicata. The sequence goes on along the minus strand of VKOC01017713.1, from coordinate 18,823 downwards.
CTCATGAGCAGGACACCCTGCTGCCGGGGATACAGGACAGGACACCCCGCTGCCGGGGATACAAGACAGGACACCCCGCTGCCAGGGATACAGGACAGACTGATACACAAATACAAAAACTAGCCTAGGACTGTTTGATAACTATTGGAGATTCCGTCACATGATATGGCCATAGTATGCTTAGCCCACCACTACGCCAAAGTACTCCAATGACGGTGGGTCCTAACGCTAATCCCTGCTGACAAAGATACGAAACAAACCAAACATGAAATCCAAACACATAGCACTGAGACATACCTTAGACTACAGACTGAGACAAACAGAACACACGGGAGGGGCACATCTTATAAAGGATACAAAGCAGAAGCAAAGAACTGAAGCAGAAGCAAGGAATGGGAGATCAGAACAGCGCAAAAGGAAATCCAGGAATGGATTGAAGCAAAACAGGGAAACTGAAACAAGAGTGAGATATGCAGCTCCACAGTCTGGGTAGGATCATTACAGATAGCATGAATGTGTAAGTGGGAGCAAGCATGCCACAGTGAGGCTGATTGAGGCAAGGATGGCACAGGGAGGCTGTTTGAGACAGAGGCCAAAGGTAGGCTTAACTACACAATTTGGGGCTGGCTGGGGCTATTCCCTAGGGTGTGCTGGCTGGGGGCATCACATAAATAAGTACTAATACTAAAGGAGGGCTGGGTGGTGGGATAAATGTGGAGAAAAAAGGTCCCGCACCCCTAGTTTAAACAGACACTCCAGGAATGAGATGTAATTCATTGATTTACTTACCTGTAGTCAGCTCCAGCAACGAATCAGTGGCTTGAAATGTCAAGACACTTAAGAAAGATAAGTGGTTTGGGGGGTTTTTCTGTAGGTTTCAAGAATGTATTTTGAGTTACTTACAAAGATCTTTAATATGCATTCTTTATGGAATATATCATACAAAACAAGTTTGAGATGCTCACCAAGAATGGACAGCCCCTTCTTGCCTGTCCTAGGATGCATGTGTGCTGGGGAGCATCACAATCAACATATCAGTCTGATTCTGCCCCAAGGGCAGTCCAGAACTGAAATGTTAGGTAAAATTCCCCTGCACAAGGAAACCAACAACCCCAGACATAGGTTTTGGCCTTCGTAAGCCTTGTCAGTTGGGTCTGGTTGTTATCCCTGTAGGCACAAGAGAGCAAGGAGGTCCATGTCTCTACTCCCAAACCATATGGTTTTAGGTGGGCCCCAGGAGATCCTCGAAGGGTGAAATACCATGTAAAGCAAGTTTGAGATACTCACTAAGAATGGACAGCCTTGTTTTGCCTGTTCTACAATACGTCTGTGCTTGGTAGCATCTCAGGTTTTAGCTCTCTTATTATAGAGGAAAAATCGCAATCAATATATAAGTCTAATTCTGCCCCAAAGGGCACGAGGGGAAACACCATACAAAGCAAGTTTGAGATGCTCACTAAGTATATATATATAGTAGCTCTGCCAAAATATACTGCCTAAGACACTGGAGTATCCCTTTAATGAACATTTACCATGAACTCCAGCTGAAATAAGAAATATGAACCTAGCTAATCGTCATTCCAAGCACGTAGTAGAATGCTTTTTTCAAGGGAATCATCAGCAGTCAAATAAGAAACGGTTTAAGATCTGTGACAAGATTAAACCGGATGCAAGAGAATTCTAGATTTAAGGGTCACCTTAACACCCTTGGGTCATTTTATTCTCTTAAAAAAAACATTTTGTTAGCTGACTTTGTTGCTTTAAGAAAATACTGATCTTCTGATGTGCAGGAGTCATAAAAGAGAAAATCAATAATGCAGTTATTTTTACTATACCATATCCATGTCAGCTGTAGGAACATTGAAGCAAATGGGATTGAAAAGTTCTAACTTTTGCTTGTTTGCTATTTATATTAACTTTCCACTGGAGAACAGTGACATACCGCTATTTTCTTGTGCATTTGCAACGTCTTTGTATGTTTATATCTGTGGTATGGTGTTCTTCACCCTAATCTACAATCTCACATGTATAGAAAAAATGGTATCACGCTCCAGTGATACAATCCCAGCTTCATCCAAGCCTTTTGGTCTTGTAATGTCCAACCTTGTGCTAGTTACATACAGAATGAAAACAAATCGTGGCAATATTTAAATGGAGAAACATTAAAGTAATTTGTTTAGTGTACATCAGTGTGATTTAGAAGACATACGCCTCATGATGTGTAGAACAAAAATCCATGAAACAATATTCTTGGGCAGAGAGAGGACATAATCACAAAAATGCCACTGAAGAGCAAACCTTAGATTTATCTGTCACCTTTCCCACACATTTTCCAGAAATACGTTCAGGATTTCAGAACACTGTCTAAAAAGTACCATACTATAAGTAGGGAAAAGAAAAATGTTGGTCCAATAAGCAAGTCCCAGGATCAAATTGGCTGTACAGTGTATACAAAAAAACTAAAACTGTCTGTGCTTCTCATCCTAATAACTTTGGTATCAACTATATAAACATAAATGAGAGGCATCAGGGACCATCAACAACTGGGCATACAAATAAAAAAAACAGCCTGGTCCTTAAGGAGTTAATGTGTTGGGGGAGGTGCAATTTACCCCTGGACAGCAAGCTGCTACCAGACAAATAAGGAGAGCCATGATATAGAAAAATGTATGCACAACATCTATGTCAATATGCCAAGAATTCCCATATATTTTCATGTGACATGTAAGGTTTAATTCCTTGTAAAAACAGGATTTGGTTTAAAGTTATTTTGGAGGCTTACCACTTTTATTATCAGAAGCCACAACATAAACAGTTTTCTATATGGTCTGTCAGCAGAATTCCAAAGATTTTTATGAAACTTCCTCTAGATACAAAATGCTTGAGAGGCACTTTTATTGGTAAACAGACTAAAAAATATACTCAATGTTGCTCTGAAATTACATTAATTTCTGAGAAACTGAGATGATTTTCAACTATTTCCAGTTGATTTGGATGTCTTTAAATCTCTTATAGTTAGTAGGGTAGTTATATGAGAATGTGAGCAATCATTATTTACATCTTTAAAATCAACACCGGTCTATAACGTCAGATTTGAAGTAATAGTCTTATTCTTTCCAGTTAAACAGCCATATAGAAATGTATTGTTGTCACAGTAACCTCTAATCTAGAGTGACCAAATGTCCCCCAACTTCATTGTACCATCCCCAGATTGTGACTTTTGCCCTTGAATCCCTTTATAAAGTCTAAAGGTGGTTATGACAGAGATCCGTACTCGGACTGAGTAGCTCTGCCATAGAGATTTTCCGTGCCGCTGAAAGCTTAGTTGCTCAAGGGATTAACCCTTCATATTACCCCAAGCACTAGCCGAGACTTAGTGTAGGGGTAAAAGAGAACTGACTTTTTTGAGGACAGCACAGGTATTATGCACACAAACATGATAGGATTAAAAGCTATAATATCATCACCTCCCAGACAGTACAGCGCCTCCATACAGTTCTATGGCCAGCAATGCCCACCCAACAAAGAGTCACTATTTCGGGGTGATCCAGAGAGAGTGTCGTCAATCTCGGGGTACCATTGGAGAACTCAGGGTCTGAAGATGTTATGTGTCCAAAAAGTAACGGGATCTGACGTCGGGACCCTCCGACCACCTCGGAGTTCCATGGCCGCAGCTTGGTAACCCCGGTCCTAAAGATTGGTAATAAAAACCAGGGTTCCCAAATGAGCTCCCTCTCTGTGACCACCACCGAGTGTTGCCCGCAATGACACACTTTCAATTGTTGGCAGGCATCGCCACAGTTCCTAGCCACCACACAGTTCCATGAATTTGCGGCTAGGACCTGGTCAGGAGACAAGCAGGGGGAGGTGGAATCCGACACATTAGGGGTATACATTAGGGGTATACAGGGTTCGTAATCCTTGTGAAAATAGCAGGGATAGGGTGTAGCACAGTAAAACAGGTATGGGGCCAAAATAACATAGGGTATAAACAGATGGGCTGTCGCAGTGGTCTATTTCAAAAGTAACTCTGATGGTACTGTAGTGATCAACTGTCTGAATACGTCAATCAATGTTGACAAAACATGATGCTAAATTACCCACAATTCACATATTCACATCCTGTTTTGAGGGACCAGGACATAATGTTAGCAATCAACTTTAAATTAACTATATAATTGCATAAACAGACTGGTTAAAAACTCTGATCAGATGACCCTACTAAATGTTGCCATAGCCAGTCATCTCTTTAGTAACAATGGTCAAGCGAGGCCTGTTGGTGTCATTGGATAGCTGATAATGGTTAGGAGTGTAGATTTTCTTCTGACATATTTTATATGTCAGTGTCTGACCTCACAAATGCTCTACTGGATAAATGGGCATCAATTCCCACAGAACCACTCCAAAATCTTGTGGAAAGCCTTCCCAGAAGAATGGAAGCTGTTACAGCTGCAAAGGGGGGCGGGGGGACAACTACATAACTAATGTATATGTATTTTGAATGCAATGTTATAAAATCCCTGTTGGAGTAATGGTCAGGTGTCCCAATACTTTTGTCCTTGTAGTGTATATTTTCATCTATCTCCATGATATTATGAAAATATGCTTTCAAGAAAGAACAAATTACAGAAACAGACACAATGATTTATCTATAAAAAGGATGTTTCCTCAATTAGGCTCTGCTTTAATTAGCCATATGAAAAGGATTCATCTCAAGTAAGTAAAGGTGGCAAAGGAGTTTGTGAATGCACGGATTTGCATGTGTATAAGATATCATTTCCGCAATCTGGGATAGATTATATCTTACATATTAATTGGCATTAAAGTTGTGCATGCTGCACATCAGCTGTGCTGGATAATATTCATGCATATATTGCGAGTGAAACAACCCTCTTAAAGGACCACATCAGCCATATTTTCAGGTAAAAATGTGCATATTGTAGCCCATTTTGCATGGACTCGAATGCATTGTACCGAAAACCGGTACTTGCACTCGTTATTCAAACCAGGAAGTTTAAAGAGGAAGCAATACTTAAGCTTCCTGCGCACACTGTGTACCCCTCCTGTTATAGTCAATATAAGCAAACACGCTTGTCCTACTTGAGCTGATATTCAATGGCAATGCATGAAACTGAATGTTTCTACACCCATTGCTTTGAGAACTTGACAGGAAGTATACTTAAGTTTGCTTACTATTTACTCTTCCTGGTTCAAGTAGAGGTAGCTAGGAGAGGAGTAAAATGAGACAGCAGTAACGTGCATTGGAGTCCACAACAAATGGACTCTAACATGCATTGGAAAAAAATGGTGACATTTAAATGGAAAATAAAAGCTATGTATTTCTGATATGATATGTATATAGGCAATGTGTTTCACAGCACCAAACAACGAAACTGAAACAGGGTAGCATAGAAATATTTCATCTTGTGATAATACAACTTCGATGAGCTTCATAAAAGAAACTTAATAAAAAATGTTTCATTTTGTAGCAACTCGGGGCTTACAAAATCTACCCCACAGTGAATGTTCACTAAATCGATGATATAGGAATTTATTTTATGGTCTTAAAAATGTTTCTTCACTAAAGTGGTGGTATCAGTTTCCTGAATTTGCTATGTATTTTTTACCTTTGGCTATTTCTCTGTAAGAAGGGCAGAATTTACCCTGCATAATGTACATAATGTAATTTTTTTTTATTAAAATAAGCTTTACAAAGAGCCATCTTTGCTGTTCATGAGCAGAAACTCACTGGGATTGGTCCTTCATCAGTTAAGTCGTTAAGATGAAACTACAACTTTCCTGTAAAATACCCCTTTTAATGGATAAACCCCATTATCACAGAGGAGGGAGATAAATCACAGAGGAGGTCATCAGTATGTAAAAAAAAAATAAAAAACACTACTCACTTAATGTTGCTCCTGATGTAGGTTTCTTCCATGGAATAGTGCTTTATATTACTAAAAAAGAATGCTTTCATGGCTTTGTATTTTCCCCAAGTAAAGCCAGTAATATATGTTATTGAATCAGGACAATATTTTGCTATATATATATATATATATATATATATATATATATATATTATATATATATATATATTCCAGTACCTTTCAGTAGTTTGTACTATATGAGACTGATCAATAGAGAAAATGGCATAGATTATGCATGTAAATCCAGAAGTGGTTGCACCAGCTGCGGTAAATTACATAAAATAAGTGGTGCAGTCCAAGTGACCACATGAACGGAAAAAGATAAAGTGAAGAAAATGTTTGAGAACTATTTGGTCAACAAACCGTTACACTATGGATCCAATACTAATTATGAGGTCTTTATCCATTGTATATCCTTTCTTTGCAAATAAGTCAAAAGGCATGTAGATCTATTTTAGGATGCAGTTGGATATATAAAATAAATTTTAGGGCTTGCATTCAGTGAAAAGATATTAATGTTTAATCAGAATGTGTATTGATTAATGCACTCAGAATGTTTAGGGTCCCGGAGCCATCAAAAGCACCCAATGCACCCAGTCTATTCGCCTAAAACCACTGACATCGTAGCTAGCTTAAGATGCTTAGTAAATTACCTGCAAGACATGTCTTTTAATAAAAGACCAAAAGTAAATATTTGTTTAAAAAGCCATGATGAAAATATTGTGTCTAGTAGCCACTAACCACATATAATGCATAGATTTATGCAGGCATGGTAGGTTCTTCCCAACTAAGCAGAAACCTGTTAAGAACCCATAGGCATATATGTGGGTTTACAGGTATGTCTTTAAAATAAATAAATAAATCATAAAGAATTACAGGACACAAACATTTGTATATTGGATGAAAGACGTAATTTTGATCTCTGAAGAACACGAATATCCTGAGGACATACATTTACACTTTAACTTCTAATAGCAGAATACCGTGCTTTGACCGTGTTGCTATGTCAAAACAAAAATGTCAAAACAAATAAAAAGTAGCAACGCTAAAAAACTTGAATGTATTAGTTCAAAAGCTTATTGATTGTGTGAGAGTTCCCTGTGAGCAGCGCACATCAGTATTAATAATTACGACCTTTATTCTGTCCAGATAAAACAACAGCCTATGGCCACGTTACTTTCAAAACTATGAAAATATGTATTAGTTAAACTATTGTGCTGAGCCTTCTGATACTAGGTTCCTCTGTCTGGAACATAGGCAAAACCAGTAAAAGTCAAAAGTCATAATAATTAATTCTGAAAAGTTGTATGCTGCCCAAGACAACTATGGATGGCGATTAAAAAAAAAAGTAAGCTACAGTAAGATTACACTAAGGACCCTGAAAAAGTATGGATCATTGATATGTACATGGATCATGATAAATGATACATGTACATATATAGAGAGGCATGGTTATAGTAAATGGTTATTCACATATAAATATTTTCATTAATATTACAAGCATCATTAATTTTATTAGTCAACTTTTTTCATATAATCCTTTAAATTGATACCGAAGAAAAGCATTTTCTAATTGCCACCACAGGGGCACCTCCTACCCCTAAACCATGAGATGACACAGCTGCTACTAGCCAACGTGGTATCAAATACAACAACTTCAAATAAGTAAATGCACAAGTAAACATTTTTTCTGGGGGGAGTAGTTTCCTTAAAGGCCCCCTGCATTCCACACAGCATGTTAATGAGCTGTGCCATTTCTTCTTCTGCCTGTTGCCTAAAGCATCGCTGTAATGAAAACATCTTATTTCTTAAACATTTTCAAACACTCTACTTCCTAAAGAATAATCCTATATAACCAGGGCTCCTGCTGCGTTACTGCTGTGAACCAATCCTGATTTACATAGGAAAACAAGATACCATATTTTTGTCATTCAACATAATGTTGTCTTTAATGGTTCAATTACCGGTACATTTGCATACTTCTAGTATAGTTTTTATATGTAGAAATGTGTATCTGCTTGTATTTACTGGTATGAAACATGTCAGCCGTATAACATAAATGATACGACTGTTTATAATTCAGGGGACATACAGGCAGAATATGTAATTGGTGCATATATTGAGTGTTGGTTGCTTTAAATAAATATTCCTCGTATTTTAACAGAAAGTATCTCTGTGAAGTGGCGTAGAAATATTTTAAACTAGCCCTTAAACGCGAATGTAGTAGCCATTGACATTAAGGCTTGTCAAGGCATAAAAGCATCCAGTATATCCATATTTTGTATGTTTGCATAAGTTTCTGGTATATTACCGTATATAAAAAGAACATGCTCATGTCCTTATTATTTGATAATGTGTAGGTGTGTATTAAATTGTAACTTTTTTTAATATTAGGTGACTTCAGAGCCCTTCCTTATTTTCTTGCTAAGAAAATTCATTTAAATTGTATTTTATCATTTGTCTAGAGGGCATTTAAAATAATGTACTGTGCATTCTGACAGATTGGATTTGTATGTCCATTCTCTACATCAATTAAAGGAACACTTCAGCCACCATATGCACTTTAATGCATATGATAACTGAGAGGACCCTTTAAAGTTACATGATTTCCCCTGTAAAAATGCATTGGAGCATTCTACAGAATTCGCCCATATGTGGTTGCCTCTTTGCCTATCCCACATCTATTTTTCATCAAAATGCAGTATCAGTGGCATATGCACTTAAAGGTAGGGACACCACACACTGACACAGTCATTGCGGTCATGTTCTGTGCAAGGTAAGAGTCTGAGTGAGTGACGGTGTGGTGTTAGAGTGTTTGTGTCAACATTTCAGAAAGCTTGTGTTAGAGTTAGAGTGTGTACATGTGTTTTAGCATATAATGTTAATGTGTGTGTGTTTGTTTAAGGTATTAGAGTATTGTGTGTTTGCATATGGTGTGAGTGTGCGTGGTATGATAAAGTGTGTGGGTAAGTGTTAGTGTATGGTATTAGAGAGTGTATATTACAATATGGCTCTACAGTGAACATATCTGTTAGCAACTTAGCATATGTTTTAGAGTGTGTGCGTGTTCTAGTGCATGCCATTGGATAGAGGTGTGTGGGTGTTAGCAAGTGTCACGGGACACGTCTGTGACAGGACATGTCCCACTAGGTTGATCTGGAACCCAGTGGCAAAGAGCGGTAATAAGTCCAACAAATGCAAACATTCTAATTCAGACACCCCGGGGTCAGGGCAGGTAGGACCATATCACAGGTCCAGAAAGTAAGCCAAAAGGCAATAAAACAGAAATCGATACAGGGGTGCAGGAACCAGAAGAACTGCTGGTTCTGCTGGACCCGTAGAAGTGGAGGTAAAGGCCAGTCCTGGGCTCCGCAGCGGATGTGGCCCCGGGCGCCGTGACAGCAAGTAGTCTTTATTTCTAACTCTTAAGAATGCAATAAAGCAAACCTTATTTACACGACAAAATTATGTTAAGTGGTTAAGAAAAAAAACAGGTTCACTTACCAAATCACTGACAGCAATGCAGACACAATTGTCCTTAACTAGTCGCCTCAGCCTTAAAGGTCCGAAGTGAAGATTAACAGTAATGGAGTTCCCTGTCACAGCCAGTAATGTGACGCTCATTATTTTCTTCTGATTCTTTTGTTTTTATGAAAGCGACTGTAATAAACAGGTTTAAATTCCCTGTGTTGGCATCAAACAGGATTGTCACTGGTATATTTTTCTCTCTCTCTTGGCACATGTGTAATGTGTTTATTTCAGCTTTATCACATTTAATAACTTTAAACCTTTCCACGTTATGCTGTTTATGGTTTGGAATGTCCATGTATGCATCTTTTGTAGAAATGTGAAATTTGTTAAAGGACCACTCGCTATATTCTTGTTAAATGTATTTTGGCTTCCAGTTTGCATGGACTCCATGGTACGCAATGCACTGCAATATGCTTCTTGCACATGCTCAGTAGAACTTCCCCAGCAACCAGTGTCACGTATCTGAACACTGATCAATTGCACTACTGATAATGTTCAAGTAGCGTACATGGTCAGAAAAGTACAAAATAAATTAGATCACTATGGTTAATAAATAATCATTAGCTAAAACCCAAAGGATCTTGAATGTAATCAATAAAGAACCAAAAGATGAGCAATGTCTCAAGAAGGACTAACATCAGGCTTTTATTGTAATCAAAAGTGGAAGCTTGATACAACAATGTGTTACTATAGTTAGATGGAACAGAACACTGTCAAGAAATGCAAAGTTTGTTTATGCTTATTATGGAGATTTTAGGATTTTCACTGCACCTAATTAAAAAAGCTGATGAGAAGGAAGATCATTATTATGGAACACAGATATCTACCGCGATCATTAATACCAAGGTTTCCTTGACACCTGGAACACCAACTTTAAAGACATCGAAAAAAAGACTGGAGGTGCCTTCCCCTGTTTATTATAAACTAGATCATAAACCCTATTTGACTATTTTCTCGACTATTATGAAAATATGTAGTTAACAAACACAGACATAACAGCAATAAAAGTATGGACTTGAATCCGACATACATACATATAAATCAGTTTGGACTTATTTGAAAAAATGTTTAATGTTACCACACATATCTAGTGGTATATAAACTATAGGCCGTATGTTAGGCAGACTTTCCAAAAGAATTCAATAGATTTAAGCAACACATATGTGCAATTCTGGAACATTGTCACGTTAGGGCTAGACAGATGAAATTGATAGAAATTGAAGTATGTTTGCGGGCAAAGTGCACAATATGAGTTTATACCTAGAGTACCTTTTTTAACTCTGTTTCCTCAGTTGACTTCTTCTTTTTAAAGACCCCTGTTGTTTCTAAAATGTGCTTTCCCTGTCCATTTTGCAGTATTTATGACAACCAGCATGTTTTCACTCTGATTTAAAAAAAAAAGAATGTGCAACGTAAAGAGAAAAAAAACCCTAATCAATAGGCAACCCCACATACTGGCTTATCTGTACTACAAGTTTCTTAGGGGAGCATCATTGGAAATATGGGTGCCTGCAACTGGCAACATGTAGTCTTGGTAAATTATTTCTGCTAATTGATCATAACATATCATATTTAGTTTGTCATAATAATAATACTCAAAATAAAATCCAAACTACACACATTTTGGCAGCACAATATACATTATGTTCCCAAGACTTTTTGTCCTGTCTCTTAAAGGGTTAAAATAATCAAAATCAAATACGAATGTATAGCTTATAGCTAGAAAAAAAAAGTACTTAAGGCTAAAACTGATGAGCAATAGATTACAGATAAGATTACAAGACTCTTAGGTCCAGGGGCTTTGCAGCTGGAAATACTGCAATTTAAGGGGTTAAAGCATAACATACAAAATCCCCACAGCTGTCCTGTTACGATACTCTTCAAATAAACCTAAGAAATTATTTACATGAAGTGAGAGTTGTCATGGCAACCCCCCACTGACGGGGTCCAGTACCTAGAAATGGAGGACGAGAGATGCGTCATCGCTATAGAAACCACATCATAGTGACAGGGTATCAATACTCACATACTTGACACGTGCCACTGAATGGCATGGAAGGGGTGAATAAAATCTATTCATCTAATTGATCTGTATTTTCCATGCTGGGAGGGAGAAAATATAGACATTTGATCAATAGGCTGATTAAACATTTCTTTTATATGGGACAAACTATAGGTCAAATCAAAATATATTGTGTGTATATAAATATTTATTATATACATCCTACAGGATGAAGTTCAAGTAATTAAAACACAAATTATAGTTCATATTGTAAGTATATTCTCTGCTCAACAAGTACTATAAAAATATATTACTCACATTGTGTGTCACTGGTCAAAGTTATTTTAGCCACCAAAATGTTATCGCTGTTGGTTGGTCTCAGTCTCTAAAGAATTCAACTAGCTAAAATCCATCATATGCATAGATTTGAATATACAACAAATGTTTTCCCTAAAAAAGTAGAATCTTTTTTTTTTAAGTGTGACCAAACCAACACTTTAAGGTGGGAAGAAAGAATTACATCTACATATATTATTAGACGTATATTAGAAACTGAATGTTTCTCAACAGGGTGGGCTTCTCAGAGACAGGGGTACAACTTCACCTAGCCCCATAGGTCCGGTTAGGGTGAGGATGTTGGCCGTTGTTTCCAGGACACAAATTCCATAGGTTACCAACACATGTGCTAACCTGCAGTATATTTGATATATAAACTCATAGGAAAGAATCAGTTAGTTACCCATCACCACATACTAGAAACAAAATGGCTGATATGTCACTCTAGGCCCAGCAGCTATTAATGGGCTAAGAAGATCAATGCTAACATATATCTGTCTTCTTCTGAGCCCTGCTTGCTTAAATCAGTGCCATCGCTGGGAGCATGTGATAAACCAGGGTTCTTCCTTAACATGCTTATTAGTGGGATGCACGGGACAAAATATTTTCTTTTTTATATCTACTTACTGGTGGCTCACATTGGTATATATTGTGCACAATATCTTTGGATGTTGGAAGAAAGATCTTTGCTCACTCAAAGAAACCTACAGCGCCACAACATATGGCATACATGGTTGGATCGACTTTTCAACTAGGTGTTATACATGTTACTGACACTAAAAGGTTAAAATACACTCTTTTACCTTAGCAGGAATTACAGGGGGAACTGGAGCTGGGGTTTTGCAGGGTTTCGCTCAAAATAAATAAATGTGGGCAGCTCAGATGCTATGCACTAGCATTGCCCTTCTGGCCAATGCAACATTATGAATACCATGTGTCTTGGCTGGCTGAGGATTGTCAGAGTTACAGTGCACATCTGCTCAGCTGCCTGAGGATTTCTGCCTCTGTTAATCTATATTTCAGGGAAAAAAAGGATAGGTATAGACAAGTGTTATGTGACCATGCTTATGGCAGACTTAGGAAGAAAGGCCATTAGCTGAAAATATTTCAACTCTACATGAAATAACCTGAAGCTGCTATTTAGTAGACTTAGTATATGCATTAGAATTGGATTGCTCAGTGAAATATGCATTAACAGCCATGAATAGTGTCACATTTCTGCTTCCCAGCACTGGATGGTCCTCCAGCAGCCTGATGCAACGAGCATGAAAACAATAATTAATACCTGTAGGCTACATTTTCTGTTTCGCTGGCATTATATGGCCATGATAATAGCACCATCTTCTGACACGATTTGAATCGGCAGTCTTCAGCTGCAAAGTGAATTTATTGAGAAAACTGCCAGAACATCTCATATTTTAAGAGGAGAATCACTGACGCAGATGCTACCGTCCTCTGGAATCCTACTGTATATCGCAAACTGCAAGTTCTGTTAACATTCCCAATCTGTCCTAAAGAGCTGCCAATCCTTATTTGTTTAGACAATCTCCAACTTTCTCCGTTTTTTATTTTTTGTTTATCTCTGAGAGTCTCCAAGTGTGCAAAGAGTGGATTGGGGGATGGAGGATGGTTGCCAATGGTTAGCTTCCACCATTTTATATGTGGAAAACACAATGTTGTATATTATTAGGAACGTACCTGAAAAGAAATCTTTTTTTTGTTCTTGTGCAGAAAGAAAACTACAATCGTAGCTTGCTTATGCATCAATACATATGTGGTCAATGAGCTAGTTTTCAGTTCATGTGTTTCTGCAATCTCGGAATTAGCAACATGAATTAATCCCCTCACTAGCAGAAACACATGCTTTTCAGCCCCCTTAATAAGATAAAGGTATGTCTGCTTCTTTTTACAGAGACATTTAAACTGTTATCTACACCAACAAGTAGAAAATAGCTTTCTGTCGGCAGGCTGCAAAAAGATATAATCCTTACAGTTACAGCTCTAATTTCAGTTGAAAGCCCCTGCTGTGGTTTTCATTGCTATTCTTTTTAATTATCCTAGTGCTCATTGTTGTTTATTTGGGTTGCTACAAATTTGAACACAGCATTTTCATTTGGAGACAACTGAATATATAATAATTTTTCGTAACACATTCTTTGCAGCCCTAAACATAGCAATAGTGTCTCCGCCTGACAGGGCCATCGGATGGCTAGAGATATTATTATTTAAACACGCATACAGTATTACAGTTTAAATGTTATATAGTGTAGGCTAGTATAGTACTTCCTTTTGTCTGGTAAAGGAAATACGACTCTCAACAGAGATCACTATGGTTACGGTCTTCCTTAGAACTCTATGGTAATTATGGGATAAACACACACATATATATATACAAATATACACATATACATTGTGAGAGGGTGAAAGATGGCGTCAATGTAAGCGGGAGATTGGAAAGAGCAGCTTATCCCAGTGACAAATGGGTTAACTGCTGGTCCTATTAACACAGGTGCCCCAGGTTTAACTAAACACTGAGATAAATGCAGGGTGGAGGAAACAGCCTCTCTCTCTGACTGAGAGCAGCCCACTGCAAATTTGTCTACATCTTGGAAGGAACAGGAGGTGTACCTGAGTTGACGTATATTCTGTTTTATATTATACTGGAAAACAGCTTAGCTGGCCAGTTTTTTGTTAGTCAGGGAAGACTACTGTTTAGTAGGCCTCCTAAGTAGGAGTAGGTTTTTCTTTGTGTGTTTGTTCAATTGATTTGGTGCAATAAAAGCCTGGTAACACATTGGTTTTCCTACTGTCCCTGCTACTCTAGAAGTGTCCTAAGAGGTACCTTACTACAACAGTCACTGGCCACTACCTTCATTCTTCATGTCATACTTTCTACAAGGTGCTGGAAACATTCCTCAGAGATTTTGGTCCATATGGACATGATGGCATCACGCAGTTGCTCCAGATTTGTCAGCTGCACATCCATGATGGGAATCTCCCGTTCCAGCTCAGCCCAAAGGTACTCTATTGGATTGAGATCTGGTGACTGTGGAGGCCATTAGAGTTCAGTGAACTCATTGTCATGCTCAAGGAACCAGTTTGGGATGATGCAAGTTTTGTGACTTGGTGCATTATCTTGCTGAAAGCAGCCATCAGAAGATGGGTACACTGTGGTCATAAAGGGAAGGACATAGTCAGCAGCAATACTCAGGTAGGCTGTCACATTTAAACAATGCTGAATTGGTACTAAGGGGCCCAAAGTGTGCCAAGAAAATACCATTACACCACCAGCCTGAAAAAAAGGCAGGATGGATCCATGCTTTCATGTTGTTTACGCCAAAGTCTGACCCTGCCATCTGAATGTTACATCTGGAATTCATGCTCAACAGAGACTGCACTTACTAAAATTACTAATGACCTCCTTGCATCTAAAACAAAAGGCCAGTTCTCACTGGCAACCTCAGCAACCTTTGACACAGTCGACCACCCCCTCCTCCTACAAACCCTCCATGCTCATGGCATCCGTGACACGGCTCTTTCATGGCTGAAATCATACCTTTCTGACCGTACTTTTAGTGTCTCATTCACTGGAACTTGCTCCTCTCCCCTACCACTATCTATTGGTGTTCCTCAAGGCTCAGTTCTTGGGCCTCTGCTATTCTCCATCTACACTTCTTCCCTTGGACAACTTATTTCTTCCTTTGGTTTTCAGTATCACCTATATGCAGATGACACCCTAATCTATATTTCTGCTCCTGACCTTTCCCCCTCTCTTCTAACTCGCTTCACTGACTGTCTATCAGGAATTGCATCATGGATGGCGTTCTGTTACCTAAAGCTCAACATTTCTAAGACGAAACTCATGGTAATCCCGCCATCTGCTCTGTCCACTTTTCCTGATATCTTTATTACTGTTGACAACTCCACTATCCAACCAACAGACCAGGTTCGCTGCCTTGGTGTCACCCTTGACTCTGCTCTCTCCTTCATCCCTCACATCCAGTCCCTCACCAAATCCTGCCGCCTCCAACTGAAAAACATCTCCCGAATCTGCCCTTTCCTCACACAAGAAACCACCAAGTTACTAATCCACTCCCTTGTGATATCCTTCCGCCTTGATTATTGCAACTCCCTGCTAAGTGGTCTCGCCCTCTCCCGCCTTTCAGGGCTTCAATCCATCCTCAACACTGCAGGTAGATTAACTTTTCTCTGCCGCAGTTCCTCATCCGCTGCTCCACTATGCCAACCACTTCATTGGCTCCCCATACACTTCAGAATCAAATTTAAACCTCTGACCCTGGCCAAATACACCCCTACCCGCCCCCTTCGCTCCTCTCACGTGGCTATCTTCTACTGTTGTTACCTCTTCCCATTCCCGTATTCAAGATTTCACCCGTGTTGCACCCCTCCAGTGGAATTCCCTCCCACGTTCCATAAGACTTTCTGCCTCATACACAACTTTCAAAACCTCTCTGAAAATCCACCTGTTCAGGGAAGTGTACAACATTCCTTCCCATTACTCACAACCATCATCATAATCAAGCCATAAAAAACTAAATTTTACCAAAAATTATGGTGTCCTTAGCTTTCTTGAGCTATAAAACAAAATATAAATATTATGTAGAGAGTTGGTAGACTAAGATACAGAAAAAACTTTACAGGTCCATCATCGACCAAATAGGTCATACCAGAACAGCAACAGATCTTCAACATTTTCATCGCATAGTCATAAATTCCTTTTACGTCTCTATAAACCAAATGGCTGCATTTGCAGAATGATTGGTATTTTATTTATTTAAGACGTTCTGTCAGACTTGATACACAAATGGGAATAATGTGACAAAAGCTTAACAATTAACTGGGTTATTAACTCCCAATAGACATTATCTGACAAGACGATTTTAATCATGGCAGAGATGGTCCACTGAGGCATCTTGACTTGGTTGTGTTTTGATAATTTGCAAAATTATTGGAGAGTGGAGAGAAGAAAAAAACCTCACTTTTGTTGCCAAGGTGTTAGACATTGTTGCCAAGGTGTTATACAGGCTGTACACTCACTACTCTAAATTGTAGCAGAGTGTCATTTCTTCAGTGTTGTCACATGAAAAGATATAAAAAATATTTACAAAAAAAAAAGTACTCACTTTTGTGAGATACTGTACATGTGTGGAAGCATTAACATTAACCTTCATTGGAACTAAGGGTTTCCGTAGGCACTATGCCTTTCAGTAGACAGAGTTCTCCTGGCGTCTGTTAGATTCGTCCATCCGGCTTTCGGATAATGAAGCGTGATTCATCACTCCAGAGGACACTTTTTTACAGCTGCAGAGCCCACTGTTGAACTGTTGTTTCTCCTAGATGCTTCCACTTCACAATTATTGCACTTTCAGTGGTCCATGCAGATCTAGCTGGGCGGAAATTTGACAAGTCACTGAGCTCTTCAGTATGACCCATCCTATTACTATCCTATTGTTCGTCTATGGAGATGGCTGCCTATGTGCTTGATTTTATAAAACAGTTGGCAATGGGTGTGGCCGAAACACAAACTCAATAATTAGTAGTTGTGTCTGCATATTTTTGGTCATAATGTGTAAAACATTCTTATATCATCCAGAAATACAAACACACTTCTCACCTCTAAAAAGCATCCCATAATTTAGCTCTATAGCTAATTCAGATTACCTTATGTTCTTGACTGGCATGCATTCTGTAGAAAATATATGAAATCTCTATAACATGATTGCATAACATCCCCTTTTGTCACTCTGACAGTTAAATGTACAACACACTACATGTTTCCTATTAAGTGCCTAGAAATCCTAATTAAAGTGGTAAAACACTGCATTACCGTGCACACAGCTTATCCAATTAGTTGAAACCATAATGCTTTGTCTTTGATGTTTTGAACTTTTGGTTAATGCTGGATCATTTATACATTTCTGTACTGGAAATACATAAAAAAAATAGATTATTTTCCCAAACGGGAACACAGATGAACTACAAACATTACATTATCCTATTCATTTATATACATATACACACACACTCACTGGCCACTTTATTAGGTACACCTGTTCAATTGCTTGTTAACACAAATAGATAATCAGCCAATCACATTGCAGCAACTCAATTCATTTAGGCATGTAGATGTGGTAAAGACAACTTGCTGAAGTTCAAACAGAGCATCAGAATGGGGAAGAAATGTGATTTAAGAGACTTTGAATGTGACATGGGCTGGTCTGGGTATTTCAGAAACTGATGATCTACTGGGATTTGCGCGCAAAATCATCTCTAGGGTTTACAGAGATTGGCCTAAAAAAAGAGAAAATATCCATTGAGCAGCAGTTGCATGGACGAAAATGTTTTGTTGATGTCAGGGGTGAAAGGAGAATGGGCAAATTGGTTCTGAGATGACAGAAAGGCAACAGTAACTCAAATAACTACTCTTTACAACCAAGGTATGCAGAATACCATCTCTGAATGCACAACACATCAAACCTTGAAGCAGATGGGCTACAGCAGCAGAAGACCACACCGGGTGCCACTCTTATCCGCTAAGAACAGGAAACTGAGGCTACAATTTGCACAGGCTCACCAAAATAGGACAATGTACCAACAGTTCAGGATGGTGGTGGTGTAATGGTATGGGGGGTATTTTCTTGGCACATTTTGGGCCCCTTAGTACTAATTGAGCATAGTTTAAATGCGACAGCTTTTTGCTGACCATGTACATCCCTTTATGACCATATCCTACTTCCAGCAGGATAACACACCATGTCACAAAGCTCACATCATCTCCAACTGGTTTCTTGAACATGACAGTGAGTTCACTGAACTCCAATGGATTCCAGAGTCACCAGATCTCAATCCAATATAGCACCTTTGGCATGTGGTGGAACAGGAGATTTGCATCATGGATGTGCAGCTGACTAATCTGCAGCAACTGCGTGATGTCATCATGTCCATATGGACCAAAATCTCTGAGGAATGTTTCCAGCACCTTGTAGAAAGCAGGGGCGTAACTAGA